>JAKSZP010007424.1:0-25717 GCA_022478985.1 Massospora cicadina
TATTGGAGACTCAACTCTGTAACAAAGAAAGAAAGCTACCCACTGCTTAGAATGAAAGCTCACTCCAATTACATATGGGATCCCGATATTTTTTGCAAATGATCTTGTCAGTAGATAGTGTTAAAATTGAACTGGCACCTGGTGATCAGGCAAGTGTGCCTTCATAGCCAACAAAGGGTTTATTCAACTAGGATATCCCATGGCTTTGTAATATACCTTAAAAGTTCTAGTGGGTCACATAAGAATCTTAGGAGACTTGAAGTTATCTGGTCCTAGTCTACCTCAAGAACATCATTTTATTTATGAAACCTTTCAAAGGACCCCTGGCACCTTAGATTAGTGTTCAATTGCCTCCATAAAGCCTCAGTCAAACTCTTGTCAGACAATTACAAGTCCAATTTTATATTAATGGTGATTTGGGTTTTGATTTTAATAAAATTGGCCAAAGACCCTGACCAATTCTCAGATGAACCCTTTGAATTGGGGCATCACTTTTACTAATAATTAAATTCGGAAAAAAGCTCAAGTTTGGGTAGCAGGGATATCCTTAATCATTGGTGAAACCAAGGGAGCCATTTGGAGGTCCCACCCAGTTGTACAAAAACCCCTAGTCAAGCTACATCAAGAAGACTGGCCCCTTTTATGGTTCAGAAGGGGTCCAATAAGGCGAAAATATTTTCCCATCTTCTGATTGGACTAAATATATTAGTCCTTTCCTCACGGGTACATTTTCCCAGTTGTCACTTTCCCATCTGCCCTCACATTGAAGTGAGGCGAGTCTTGAACAATGTGATAGGTCAAATCCAAGATTCCCAAATTTGTATGTTACTAAGCCATCCAAACTTCAAGCCTTTATGTTTAAATAATACCATTGGCTTATTAATAGGGTTCATTTCATATCCCCCACGGGACCCAATAAACTTATAAAAACCTTCAGCTTTCTAGTTTTTTTATTTTATTTTTATAATCTTCCATGGATATAATCCCCCATTTGTTAGAATTTAGGTCTCAATAGCACCATCTAGCCTAAAAATTCTAAAATCTAACAAGTGGTGCTCACTACAGGGGCCCTGATACCACCAAAAGCCTGTTTTAAGATGACAAATACCTCAGAACCAAAGCTAGCTGCTTTAGAAAACCAACTAGCTAGTGCTTTGTCTCGCCTTAAAAAGACTTGAGCAGCACTCTTCCCAAGGCCCTTATGGGCCCTCTCCTATTATTTTTATACCTCCGTTCCAAGACAAGTTCACACTAAGTGGGGGCAGTATCGCCTCCTTTCTTTATGTTTATAAATCTGCAATGGAAGGAGCGACTGTCTTCAAAAACCAAGAATATCCTTCCTTGCTTAAGTCAGATGGCTCAGGAGATCATGGTTCCTCAAATTTCCACTCTTACCGCCTGGACAAAGGTCAAACAAGCGATGATTGACAAATTTGGTTCAAAACAGAGTTTACAACGGCAAAAACAAGCCTTTATGTGCCTTATTCTGCAAGAGGGATAAATGATCATCTCATTTGTTGAGCAATTATATATCAAACCTCAACTTTGTTGCTAGCCAAACTGCTTCCTAGATTATGCTATTGCTGCTATCATGTCTAGCTTGGCATCATATTCCCCTTTAGCAATTCATATCTCCGCAGTCAAGCACACCTTTAAAACTGTACAGGATATCAAATAGGCATTGCTAGCAGTGGCTGACTTTTATATACATGAACTTCTGCAAAGAACTCCAATGTGGGAATCATCTCTGACCCTCCTGCCTCGCCTATTACTGTATCCCTCTGGAACCCAGCTGTTGCAGAGCTGTAATGACAAAATACTCCCCATCATGTGAGGATAGACAGAAAATATTGGCAGGTATGAGGCAGCGCTCCCCCTACAACTTCAGGCTCCAAAGCTCAGCCAGTGAAGTCAGTTATCACTTTGCCTGGTTAACCTCTTTCTGAGCATTCTACTAAGGTGGATAAATATCACATCCATATAAGCCGCTGCCTCAATTCCCCTCAACCTCAACTCTGGCTGCCCCTAGTTCAAAACCTCCGTTATGGAGAAGCCCAAGCTGGTCACTTCTAAGGCAAAAGTCAAAGCCATTCCACTTCTAACGCCTCCCCCAAAAGTTGGTACAGCTATGATGCTTTCTTCAAAAGCCAAAAGGCTAGATGAGGAGCGACAAAGCCCTCCCCTGTGAGGGAGATTAAACCAGTTTCTCAGCCCCCTCTTAGTAACTCGTTGAGGTGCATTGACAATCCCTCTGATGACGAGTCTGAAGGTGGTGAATTCAGTCTATTATGTTTCGAGCCCCAATGGAAGCGCCGATTCCGGATAGGTTGAAGCCAGAAAGAATTGATATAGCCATGATACCACAAAGGACCTATCTTCAACAGTCGTTGAGGTTTTCAGAGGTGATTAATACCGCTAGTGATGCAGACCAGCTTATTGGGACAGTGATCTAATCCACCCAGCAGGTTTATACCCTCCAATATATTAAAGTTAAATACCCTGCGATGGCTCAACGCCTTGCCTCCACTCTCTCCGTTTGAAGAAGGTTCTCGCCCTTTTCCTTACTTTTGGTAGCACAATAACTAAGGTAGAGGGTGTTATTAATATGGTGCGCGTTCTAGCCACCCTTGATACGGAGTGCTCCAGTGAACGTGGTCTCATCAAAGCTCATCATAAAATTAAGTTGGCCTGACCTGGACTATTAGCAAGAGTTTGGAATGGCAGGGCCCCTAACAATATACGAGCTATTGGAGCCTACACTTCTTTACCCATACGGATTGGGAAGCTCCTACTGGCTGCCCCCACTGTGGCATTAACTAATAATGCATATGACCTACTCATTTGCACTTAATTCATGTTTGAGTATGATGGAATCATTAAAATGTAATAGGGATTTCTTTCCCTTTAAAATTTAGTCTAGTCTTTACAACTGATGAGCCTAGTAAGAAGGAATATACATGTGTAGTTTATTATCCTATATCCGCCTGCACCCTTACTTATACCACACAGGCAGAAACACAAAAAAGCTGCCTTACTCTGTGGATACTTCAGAGGGAATCTATTGTATGCGTCAGAGAGGTAGTAGTCAAAGCGTGTGAACAAAAGGTAATAGACACCAAAATTACTATGCAAATCCTCCAAAGCTGCCTCCTGCTTTTAACAAGCATTGATGGAATATGCCCTTTGGAACCTCGGTTATTGCCAGGTATCCTAAGCCCTGCTTATCAGCGATCTATTAATCTCTTGCTGGGGAATCTCACAAACGAAGACATGGTTCTTAAGAAACATCAGGAGATTGTAAAGTCCTGTTGATTCCAATTGAGGACATCCACCAAGTCAAGATATAGGGTTTATGCTAGATATGGGACCACCCACTGACCAAATGATATGCGCTTTGCCCAACGTTCAGATTTCTGATGATCTAACTCCCGCTGAGCTTAAAAAAAGTTCATTCTTTACTGGATCAAATATGACATTTTCATCAAATCTGATACTGACTATGGGCAGATGAAAGGCAGAGCCACACCATTGATTTTAGTGATGCTAATCCTATCCAATCCAAGCCTTATTGGAAATCAAAAATTTAGGAGCTCCAGATGAGGACGGAGTTAAACAGTTACTGAACGAGGTTCTACTGGTGCCTTCTCAAAGTCTTAAATCACCACTATTGCTCATAAAGAAAGATGGTGGGCATCGGGTAGTTATGATCTACCACAAAGTGTAACCTCACCAAGAAGGACAGCTACCCGATCTCGCGAATTGATGACAATCTAGCCCAACTATCTGGGTCCAAGTTCTTTTCTGCCATGGACTTGGCTAGAGGATACTTGCAGATGGACCTTTATCATCAAGATCAGGAAAAGTGTGCGCTTATCTGCATAGAGGGTCTCTTCTAACCTACCTGACTACCACAAGGGTTGTGCAATGAGACTGCATCTTTCCAGCGAGCAATGGACCATCTTGCAGGATCTAAGGCTTAACTGCGTAATTTACTATCTTGACGATATCATCATCTTTTCCCTAACATTCGATGAACACCTTTCTCACTTAAAGGAAGATTTCCAATGTTTGCGGGCCTTTCACATTAAGCTGAAGCCAACCAAATGTACATTCTTCCAAATAAGTTGGATTTACTGGGCCACGCCATCCCCTCAGATGAAATCCAGCCTCTCCATGATAAGGTTGAGGCGATATCCAAGAATTCTGCTCCCAAAACCCTCCACATATACAGATGTTCTTGGCCATGATGAGTACTACCATCAATTCATCCCCAAACTTGCTCATCTCAGTGAGCCCCTCATACTGCTTTTAACTAAAAACACCCCTTTTTCATTGAGTGCGGAACAACAGGCTTCTTTTAAAATAGTAAAAAGGCAGCTGCAGCGACGGCCAATCCTACACCACTATGACTACAGTAAACCCTTTATGCTGTTTACTGATGCCTCCAATTATGCAGTTGGATCTAGCTTGGCTCAACAGGATATGCATGGGGTTGATCACCCAGTTTCATATTTCAGCAAGATGCTCTCTAAGGCATAACGTAACTATAGCGTCACTGAGAAGAAATGCCTTGTTGTCTTGATTGCTGTTAAATATTACCGCCAGCCAGTTCCTATATGGGCCTCATTTAATTTGATCACTAACAACGCCTCCTTAAAGTGGTTACAATTTTAGAAAGATCCCGCTGGGCGGTTGACACGCTGGGCTTTTAATCTCCAGCATTATGATATGACCATTATGCACCAAGCTGGGATGAGTCACATAAATGTCGATAGGTTGACTCAGGTGCCCATCCTTCACTTAGATAAGTGAAGCAGAGCGGCTACATGACCTCCTAATGACCCCTAAAGCTTGGGAGGATGAGGACGAACTAGTCCAGAAGATGCTAGATGACATTCCCTTAACACAAAGGTGGGTAATGGGAATCTATGCAATGAAGTAGGGGTGAACTAGTCACCCTACCTCCGACCCTCAGAGCGAGTACCTGTCATTATGGGTTTCATGCCCTCCTAGGGCATATCAAGGTGCAAAAATCTATGAGTGGATAAAAGAACGCTACTATTGGGAGAGAATCATGACCATCATTAAGTCTTGGATGCCTTTCTGACATGTAAAAATCAATATATCTTCAAAACCAAGTATCAATATTAACCTACCACCCCTCAGCAGCCTTTCCACACAATAAGTCTCGATGTGGTTGGCCCTCTACCCCAAACTATGGGTGGAAATAGATATATCTTGGTAGGGATTGATCACTTTACCAAGTAAGTCAAGTTGTGGCTATCTCAGCTCAGATGGCAAAAGCCATGGCCACTTTCCTCCACCAGTATATATTCGCTTGACATGGTTGCCCCAAGTTTTGCTCTGTGATAATGGGAAAAACTTCACCTCTAAGTGGTGAAAATTTTCGCGACCTCCATGAGCACGCAACAGCTCTTTTCTGCCCCTTACAACCTTTCAACCAATGATACCGTGGAAAGAGCCAATGGGACCCAGGTCTCTATATTTCAGAAAATGGCCACTTCAGACCCCCTTCATTGAGATCAGTACTTACCAAGTGCCCTCATGGCCTACTGTATCAGTTACCACCAGATAATTAAATTGACTCCTTTTCATGTGTTGTATGGAGGGAACCTGGGGTGCCAGCATTATTAGCCATAGACTTTTTCACTAATAGGACTGACCCTGAGCAAGCCATGAAGAAGTTGGCCCAGCACATCGTTCAGTTACAATAAGAGGATATGCCAAATTGGCCCAAAATGTAACAAAAGAGGGTCCAAGCCACTATTGAGCTCTGGCTCCCTTTTCTTCCTTCCAAGTTTCTGATTAGGTGGTTTACTACCACAATTGTATCACCCTATTAGGGAGATGCTCAGGTCTATTTGGGGAGGACCATTTGTAGTCACTTACAAGCAAGGAGAGGAGTACTCCATCAAATCTCTTGCTACAGTTACTATCAACTGAGTTCATGGCTGATTTCTGCGGCCTTATTCTCTTCCAAAAACTATTGAAGGGGGGTAATGTTGGACAATTAAAAAGTCCAATGTTGTATTAAGAGTGATTTGGGTTTTAACTAAAATTATTTCGTCCAAAAGACCCTGGCCAATTCTCAGATGAACCCTTTGAATTAGGCTATAGTTTTAACAATAAAACTTGGTCAAAAAGCTTGAGTTAGGGTACTTGGGATATTCTGAATCATTGGCAGAACCAAGGGAGCCATTTGGAGGTCCCTCCCAGTTGTACAAAAACCCCTAGTCAAGCTACATTAAGAAGACTGGCCCCTTTTATGGTTCGAAGGGGTCAATAAAGGGAAAATATTTTCCCATCTTCTGATTGGATTAAATATATATAGTCCTTTCCTCACGGGTACATTTTCCCAGTTGTTACTTTCCATCTGCCCTCACATTGAAGTGAGGAGAGTCTTGAACAATCTGATAGGTCAAATCCAAGATTCCCAAATTTGTATGTTACTAAGCCATCCAAACTTCAAGCCTTTATGTTTAAATAATACCATTGGCTTATTAATAGGGTTCATTTCATATCCCCCACAGGACCCAATAAACTTATAAAAACCTCACCTTTCTAGTTTTTAAGTTTATTTATTTTTATCTTCTGTGGATACAATACCCCATTTGTTGGAGTTTAGGCCTTATTAGCACTAGCGAGCCTCAAAATCTAAAATCCAACAACTCAAGCCAGTTAAGCTCCTTTTTTAGTTAAAATGGATCTGTTTGGATACAAAGTTACTGTACAAGGTACTTAACCTATACCTACTTGGACATTGTTATCAAGATGTCTTAACCCAAAAGCCTAATAAATATCCAAGTATTCCCAGATTAGTAAAGTGTTACTGCCAGCTTATCCCTTGATTTAATGACCTAGAGAGGCCTCTGGTCTATCTTTTGCAAAAAGGGATTACCTTCAAATAGTGACTTGAACAAGAACAGACTTTTGATTTTTTAAGAACTTTCAATGTACAACCCCTATTTTGTCCTTCTTCAATCTGACCATCCTTTCCTACTGTTCACCAATGCTAGCGAAATGGCTGTGAGAGTCATATTAGCCCAGCATTACAAAAGTCAAGTTGACTATCTAGTGTCATACTAAAGTAAAACGTTATTTAAAGCTGTTAGATATTATTGTATAACAAGCAATTTTACCTGTTGGTATTGTTATTATAAAGCGTTTTAGGACATACCTTTACATGACACATTTTACAGTCATCACTGACAATGCTTCACTTTAATAGATGCAACAAATGAAGGACCTCAGTAGTATATTGTCGAGTTGGGACTTAAAGTTACAGAACTAACTCTTAACCACTTTATATTTCTGAGGAAATTTTCAGAGTGTGGATGCTTTCAAGAAAGCCGGTTATAAAAAGAATTGTCACTTATAGAAGATTATTTTTAAGATTTAATAGGATGACCAGACATATGGGAGCTAGAGATGCCAGACATAGGAAGATTGTGTAAGATAATGTTGAATTTTCAAGTACAGTAAAAAGAAATGATATTTAATAAAGTAGTTTGAAAGTGGTTGCCATTTGTGCCCTTATTCATAAACCAAAGTCATCATAATAAAAGTTTAAATACAGGATACAGAGCAGTGAACAAGATCCAAGATTGTTTAAAGCGCTATCAGAGTCTAATAATAAAAACTACTATGATTTATTGGAAGCCTTCCTAAATTGCAGGAACTAGGATTGGCCTTACCACAATTGTTGCAATTTTTGTGGCAACTGGAAGAGATTTCAAAGATAAAATTGGCACTAATATAGGATACACTAATTGAAGACATTATACTTTAAAAATAAATTATCGCTTGCTAAAATAAGCCTTTATCAAAATAAATCCTCTATTCTACTGTAGTCTCAGGGTATACTTATAGTGTAGGGGATTCAACGTAATCAAGTAGCCTCTCCAAAGAATCTGTATTCTTAGCTTGTACTCCCAGCATTAGAGATCTGGTGTAAAGATGAGTCTACAGCCCTTCATGACTAAACAATGTCAAGGTGTGCATTTCTACATTGCTTCCTATTCCAGTGTGAGGCAACAAAATTAACATCCTGGCCTCTAGTTAATCATCTTTCCTTTCAGTTTCTAAATCTTCCAGAGTTTCCTCCTTATAGTCACCCTAATAACCTATGGATTAAGCTCTCTGAAACCTGACTTTTGATTTTCGAAGTCGGGTGCATATGGTGGTGATCTGTTCAACCTTGGTAGCATCTTGTCAATTATATGTTCAACGTCACTAGCATTTTTAGGCTTCCAATAGACAGAAATATTTGGGTGAGATCTGATATGATTATTTAGGAAAATTTTGACAGATATTTAAGACAGATCAACGAGATCATTAAATAATTTTGAGAGACAATTGTACCAATCCTGGTGGAATCTAGTAAATTCACCAGAGATATTTAGAAAAGATTCGATGAAATCATTAAGAAATCTTGAGAGAGATGTCGGACAATTACAAGTCCAATGTATAGAAAAGAGTGGTTTGGAGGTAGATGCTGAAAAATTGGCCAAAAAACCCTGGCCTATTCTCAGTGGAACCCCACAAGTTGGGGTAACACTATTTCCAATATATCACGGGTAAATAACACAAGATCAAACAGTCAGATTACTCCAACCAAGCAAGGGTACCTGGGGATAAAATAGCAGTTTCTCCCCCTACCATGTTCAAATCCCTTCAAACACCTAAGTGGGAACCACCCCCTTTTATAGATGTGGCGGAGGTCCCCCAAGGTGAAATAATTTTAGCCAAAAGGAAATTGGCTGAAATTTTTAAATCATTACCATGGGTATGTATTGCCAAGAGTTAACTCCCCATCCATAATTCAGCCAAAGTAAAAAGTGTTTTCTAAGATTCAATAGACTGAAATTGCATATTTTATTTATTCAGAATGCAACAAGCTTTCCAAATTTATTCCCTTTGACCCTTGAGACATTTTAAATACTGACTAGTCAGATATCAATAGTGTTTAGTCTCTTTTATCCCAGCATTTAATAAATACTTTAAAACCCCAACTTTCTAAATTTTTAAAGTTTACTTAATTTTATTATATTAGTGGTATCAATCCTAATTGTTGGATTTTGGTAATTCATGCACCAAGCGAGCATCCCTCACACCCAAAATCCAACAATTGCTGCTCACTATAGGGGTTCCCTATATACCACCAAAATCCTGTTTCAATACAAAAAATGACTATTATTATGGAACAAAGGCTAGCTGCATTAGAAAACCAACTAGCCAGTGCTTTGTCTCACGTCAAAAGGCTTGAGCAGCACTCTTCCTAAGGCCTTATTGGTCCTCTACTTTTGTTTTTAACCTCCATTCTGAGACAAGTTCACACCTGGTGAGGGCAGTATTGCCTCCTTTCTTTATGTTTATAAATCTGCAATGGAAGGAGCAACTGACCTTAAAAACCAAGTAAATCCTTCCTTGCTTGACTCAGATGGCTTAAGAGATCATGGTTCCTCAAATTGTCACTCTTACCGCCTGTACAAAGGTCAAAAAAGCTATGATTGACAAATTTGGTTCAAAACAGAGTTTACAACGGCAAAAACAAGCCTTTATGTGCCTTATTCTGCAAGAGGGATAGATCATCTCATTTGTTGAGCAATTATATATCAAACCTCAACCTCTGTTGCTAACCAAACTGCTTCCTAGATTATGCTATTGCTGCTATCATGTCTAGCTTGGCATCATATCCCCCTTTAGCAATGCATATCTCCACAGTCAAGCACACCTTCAAAACTATATGGGTTATCAAATAGGCATTCCTAGCGGTGGCTGACTTTTATATACCTGAACTTCTGCAAAGAACTCCAATGCGGGAATCATCTCTGACCCCTCCTGCCTCGCCTATTACTGTATCCCTCTGGAACCCAGCTGTTGCAGAGCTGTAATGACAAAATACTCCCCATCATGTGAGGATAGACATAAAATATTGGCAGGTATGAGGCAGCGCTCCCTCCAACTTCAGGCTCAAAAGCTCAGCCAGTGAAGTCAGTTATCACTTTGCCTGGTTAACCTCTTTCTGAGCATTCTACTAAGGTGGATAAATATCACATCCATATAAGCCGCTGCCTCAATTCCCTCAACCTCAACTCTGGCTGCCCCTAGTTCAAAACCTGCCGTTATGGAGAAGCCCAAGCTGGTCACTTCTAAGGCAAAAGTCAAAGCCATTCCACTTCTAACGCCTCCCCCAAAAGTTAGTACAGCTACGATGCTTTCTTCAAAAGCCAAAAGGCTAGATGAGAGCGACAAAGCCCTCCCCTGTGAGGAGATTAAGCCAGTTTCTCAGCCCCCTCTTAGTAACTCGTTGAGGTGCATTGACAATCCCTCTGATGACGAGTCTGAAGGGGGTGGTGAAGACGCAGGCTATTATGTTTTGGGAGCCCCAATGGAAGCGCAGGTTCTGGTTAGGTTGAGGCCTTAAAGAATTGATATAGCCATGATACCACGAAGGACCTATCTTCAACAGTTGTTGAGGTTTTCAGAGGCGATCAATACCGCTAGTGATGCAGACCAGCTTATTGGTACAGTGATCTAATCCACCCAGCAGGTTCATACCCTCCAATATATTAAAGACAAATACCCTGTGATGGCTCAACGCATTGCCTCATCTCTCCATTTGAAGGAGGTCTCTCTCCCTTCCCCCTACTTTTGGTAACACAATAACTAAGTTAGAGGCTGTTATTAATAAGGTGCGCGTTCTAAAAATCCTTGATATGGGTCTTCAGTGAACGTGGTCTCATCAAAGCTCATTAATAAACTAAGTCGGCGCCTGAACTGGACTATACTAAAGCTTTTGTTACTTCATGGCCTAACAATACGCGAGCTATTGGAGCCTACTCTTTTCTACCCATACAAATTGGATAACTCCTACTTGCTGCCCCTGCGGTGGATTTGGAAAATAACGCATACAACCTGCTCATTGGTTCTAAAACATGATTGAGTATGGCGGAATCATTAATAAAAAAGAAGGCTCTCTCTCATTAATTATAAAGTTCCCCTAGTCTATACTAACGATGAGCCTGAGAAGAAAGAATATACATTTGTTGTTGAGTATACTTCATCCGCCCTCACCCTTATTTATACCACATCGGGCAGAAACACAAAAAGCTTCCTGATTCTGTGTATGCTTCAGAGGGCATTCATTGTATGAGTCATAGGAGTTAATAGTCAAAGCGGGTGAACAAAAGGTGATAGACACCAAGATTGCCATGTAAATCCCCCATAACTGCCTCCTGCACTTAAAAAGCATTGATGGAATAAGCCCTTTAGAACCTCAGGTGTTGCCAGATATCCTAGACCCAGCTTATCAGCGACCAATTAATCTCCTGTTAGGAAACCTCACCAACAAGGAGATGGTTGTCAAGAAGCACTAGGAGATTGGAAGAGGCCAGATGGTCCCTATTGAGGATACAACCAAGTTCTATGTATTGGGTCTATGGCAGATATGGGCCTACCAGCTGATCAATCTTTATGTACTTTGCTCACTGTATAAATCTAGGATGATCTAACCCTGCAGAGCTAATAAAGGTCATCTTTTACTGGAGTCATATAGTGATATTTTTCTCCAAATCTAATACCGTTTATGGGCACATGAAAGGTTGGACTCGCTATTAATGTTGGGGATGCCTGTCCCATTAGATCCAAGCCCTACCGCAAATCAAAAGTTGAGGAACAACAAATGTGGAAGGACCTCAATCAATTGTTGGACGCTGGGTTGCTGGTAGCTTCACAAAGCCCTTGGTCGTCCCCTCTTCTACTTATAAAAAAAACGGAATCCATTGGATAGTTATGGACTGTCATAAGCTTAATAACCTTACCAAGAAGGACAGCTACACAATCCCCTGAATTTATGACGCTCTGGCGCAGCTCTCTGGGTCCAAGTTATTTTCTGCAAAGGACTTGGCTAGTGGGTATTGGCAGGTGGAGGTTTCTCCATATGATCAGGAGAAGTGCGCCCTTACCTGTAGCAAGTGCCTATTTAAACCCACTCAGTTTCCCCAATAATTTGCAATTTGCTTGCCACTTTTTAGCAGTCATTGGATCATATTCTTCAGGATTTCAAGCTCATCTGTGTGATTGTATACCTCGATAACATCATATTATTTTCCAAGACCTTTAACGAGCAACTCACACATCTAAAAGAAGTGTTCCAACGCTTGCTGGCCTCTAACATCAAGCTAAAGTCCTCTAAACGTACTATCTTCCAAAAGAAAGAATTTCCTCGGGCATGCTATATCCTAAGGTGGGATAAATTTCCTTCAAGATAAGGTGGAAGTGATATCTAAGATTCCTGAGCCCAAAACCCCTTGTGACATACAGGTATCCTTGGAATGGGGTAATACTATATGTTCATCCCTAAGTTCGCCCAGCTTAATGAGCCCCTTGTACGTCTCTTGTCCAAGAACACTCTGTTTTATTGGGATGCTGAACAAAAAGCCGCTTTTGAGACCCTGAAAGCTCTATTTCAAAAAGGCATATCCTTAGTCACCCTTACTATGGCAAGCCTTTCATGTTGTTTAAAGATGCCTCTGATTATGCTGTTGGAGCTATTTTGGCTCAGTTGGATGAATATGGGGTTGACCATCCTATGTCTTATTTCAGAAAGATGCTTTCAAAAGCTGAGGCAACTACAGCGTTACTGAAAAGGAGTGCCCTGCCATCTTACTTTATTTAAAAAAATACCGCCCTTTTTTATATGTGACTTCCTTTAAAGTGATTACTGACCACGCATCTTTGAAGTGGCTACAAAATATGAAGAACCCACTGGGCGGTTGGCTCGCTGGGCTTTTAAGCTCCAGCACTATGATATGACCATTGAGTATCGATCTGGGATGAGCCATATGAACATTGATGGGTTGAATCGGCTGCATATCCTACACCTTGACAATAGTGAAGCAGAGAGGTTGCATGACCTTCTCATGACTCCTGATGCTTGGGCGGATGAAGATGAACCTGTACAAAAGATGCTAGCATGGCACTCCCGCAACATCAAAGTGGAAAGTGGAGAGTTGTATAAGCAGGTAGTAGTAAACTAATTGCCCTATCTCCGGCTATCTGAGAGAGTACCTGTGATCATGGAGTCTCACACTATCGTGGGGCATGGCAGAGTACTCAAAGCATATGAGTGGATAAAAGAGCGGTATTAATGGGAAGACATCGTGGAGACCATACCGGAAGTCTTGGATGCCTGCCTGATCTGTAAAAACAATCCAATTATAAAACCCGGTGCCAGTATCATCCAACTACGCCCCAACAACTCTTCCACACCATAAGTTTGGGTGTGGTAGGTCCTCTCCCTCAAACTACAGGTGGCTATCTCTATATATTGATTGGAATTGGAAATTTCACAAAATGGGTTTAAGCTGTTGCTCTCCCCACTTAGACTGCTAAAGCCATGGCCACCTTCTTACACCAGTACATCTTCACCTGGCATAGGTGCCCCTCAAGTCCTCCTATGTGATAATGGGAAAAATTTCACCTCCCAATTTGTAAAGCTCCTCACTTCCTCCTTGGAACACAAAAACTCTTCTCAGCCGCCTATAACCTATCTACAAATGGTTCTGTAGAAAGAGTTAATGGTACCCTGGTATTTATACTCCACAAGTTGGGTAGCTCCGACCCTCTACATTGGGATCTTTACTTACCTAGGGCCCTCATGGCTTACCAGATTAACTACCATTGCATCCTCAAGATGTCTCCTTTCCATGTGTTATATGGATGAGAACCTGGGGTACCGGCCCTATTATCCAAAGACATTTTCACTGATAGAACTGACCAGAGCAAGCCATGAAAAATTGGCCCAGAACATCATCCAACTACAAGCAAAGGCCATGACTAACTTGGCCAAGATGGTCACTAAAGAAGGGCAAGCAGCTAATGAGCTTCAGGCTCCTCTCCCTTCCTTCCAAGTATCTAACTTGGTGTTTTATTACCACAACTGCATCACTCCTAGAATTGAGAAGCTCAGTTCTTTTTGGAAAGGCCCATTTGAAATCACATACAAACAAGGAGCTGAGTATTCCATTAAGTCCCTTGCTTCTGGCCTTACTATTAACTGAGTTCATGGGCAGTTTTTGCAATCTTATTCACCCCCTACCACTAATGAAGGGGGTAATATCAGACAATTACAAGTCCAGTGTATAGAAAAAGAGTGGTTTAGTGGTAGATGCTGAAATATTGGCCAAAAGAACCTGGCTAATTCTCAATGGAACCCTGAAAATTGGGTTAACACTATTTCTAATATTTCATGGGCAAATAACACAAGATCGAACACTCAGATCACTCCAACCAAGCAAGGGAACCTGGGGAGTTCATAGGCGATTTCTCCCCTGCCATATCCAAATCCCTTCAAATACCTAAGTGGGGATCACCCCCTTTTATAGTTGTGGCAGAGGTCCCCCAAGGTGAAATAATTTAGCCAAAGGGGATTGGCTGTAATTTATTAAATCATTACCCCATGGTTATGTATTGCCAAGAGTTAACTCCCCATCCATCATTCAGCCAAAGTGAAGGGTGTTTTCTAAGCTTCAATAGGCTGAATTTGCATATGTTATTTATTCAGAATGCAACAAGCTTTCCAAATTTATTCCCTTTGACCCTTGAGACAGTTTAATTACTGACTAGTCAGATATCAATAGGGTTCAGTTTCTCTTATCCCCAGTGGCATTTATTAAAAACTTTAAAACCCAACTTTCTAATTTTCTTAAAGTTTACTTGATTTTATTATATTAGTGGTATCAATCCCTAATTGTTGGATTTTGGTATATCAAGCACCAAGCGAGCATCTCTTGCGCCCAAAATCCAACAAGAGATATTACAATAATTCTGGTGGAATCAATTTAGCAAATTTGCCAGAAAATTTGGGACTGATCAGGCAGAATCATATGAATAAAGTCAACTGTTAGAACAGAATTGGTTTTGGGAACTGGCCTTTTAGTTGACAAGCAGATAAGAATTGATACGCTGAATTTTAGATTGTAAGATAAATTAAAAGTGATTAAATTTAGGCAGGCGAAATTACTAGTTAAATCTCTGTTGGTGTCCCATTTGGGATTGATCCACCAAAAATTAGGTCAATTTTTTTATTTATCTGAGGCAAGCTGACCAGGAAACAGGCTTTACCAATGTATGTGTAGAAATGGGAAGGGAGTGATTAATAGTGATGTTTATAAAGGATTAGGCACCCCGGGGTAAGCAGGTTACTTGTCATGGAAATGGCAGAAGAAGTTTAGAAAGGCCTGCCAGTCAGGATGCGTGAGCACCCAAAAAGCAAGCCAGAATGCCAGAGGCATTGCCGACTGTATGACTTGATATGGAGCTGGGAAATGTGATACCATGAAGTGGTGGTGCAACAACAAGGTGAGGAGTATCCTGATGACAAACCACACTGAACCTGATCCCAATTCAGTGTTTCTAGCTGCAGGAAGTGGGTTTGCTGTGATAGTTTCAATGAGATCCTTTGCATGTGAGGCCATCTCATTGGGGGCGACAAGGAGATGGATCCATTCTTTCCATTGATGGACATAGGGCCATAAGATCCCCATGTACTGCTGCCAGAAGTTCGTAAGAGCGGGGTTGTGGAGCCAAAAAATTGGACTCACTGGACCCAATCAGCGATGGAGGGAGCCATAGTGACCAAAAGAATTGTTGAAGCCTACCCAGAGTGCGAGGCGATGGGCCACCAGGGAAATGCCATCTGGGATGCAGTTGGAAAGGGAAATAAAATTTTTGGTTTTTTTGTTAAAAATTTTTATTTAGAAAAGAAAAATAAAAAAATGAACAATAATATTCTCAGTGCCATGCAAATGATTAAATAATGGTCAATTGGGTAGTGACAGGATGGGGTTAGGTCCCACAAATTTGACCTAACCAGTGAAATGTTTGGGAATGGGTGGGTCTATTCTTTGGGAACTGACATCGCAAAATTTGGCGGTGGTCCAAGTCTCTGTCAGTTCAACCTCAAATGTCTGAACCAAGGCTCAACTACGTTTCTGATGGTTTGCACAATGGCATTTGGCCTGACAAGTGACAGGAATCCCCCAAGGCCATCCCATATAGGGATGGGTCCATTTGGTTGGGAACAGGTTCAGGATGGCCAACCTGCCCGCGCTCAGGCATTTAACCGTTTGTTTAGTCAACAGCAGCACATTGGGCACAGCGCCTGAATTACTATCAGAGGGCTTTGAACCCTTGTTGATGGTTCCCGATATTTGTTCTACTAGTTTAGTGATTGAATTGGAGCCATCGGGTGATCCACCAATATCTCATTCTTCATGCTCTTACAGACATTCAAATTTCAGTTAACAGCCAAATTACCACCTGACTTAGATCCAGCCAATTTCAATTCAGTAATCTCGGCACAGATTTCACTAATTCCCTGCAACAGTTCTGCTGAGGTGAGTGTGGGTATTGGGGGTGGGATCCAAAGTGGAAGGGCTGTCACCCATCGCTCATCTACTATGTGAGCGAGATTGCCCTGAGTGATGAGAGGTGCCGCCATCCTCTTTGGTGTCTTTTTATTTAGGAACAGGAAGATGACTCGATCAAGAGCTAAAGGACATTCCCTGAGACTTACATTACCCTTTCCTTTTTCTAAAGGAATGGCACCCCCACCGGGAAACTGCACCAGAGCCACGTTCTTGTGTGCTTTAGGTAACTTGATAGCCATAATTGTCACAATCTTCTGGAGAGGATGGGGAGCCTTGGGGTGGGATGCGTGGAAAGCCTCGACCAGGGCCATGCAATTCGCACAATTGCGCGCCTTGACCCAACTATTTTTGTAAGATGGATATCCTTTCCAGGCCACAAGATATTGAACTGAACGTCATGACTTCTGAGATGCCAGGATGGCCTCTACCTTGGCTTCTTCCCCATTATTGATGACAATCAGTTCCATATCTGTGGGAATTACGCCCTTGAAGGGCAACGCTGGGAAACATGAAAAACTGGGTGCTGCTTCCAATGTGTGGGAAGCTTCAAGCGGAATGCCCCATTATCCAATACCTCCTCCACTAAGTGAGGACCCAAACGCTTACTGGCAAACTTGTGGGAAGGGGTTTGAATTCACAAATGACAAGTATCAAGCATGACGTAGGAACCCACTGTAAAGTCATGACCTGGAAGGCGCTTACAATCCGCGAATTGCTTATAGTTGTCGATGGCTTTGGTGAGGTGTTCCTGCACTAAAGCTTGAGTCAATCGAATATGGGCAGCATGATCTGCGGCAGCTTGAACCTCAGGTTGCAAGCATGCTCCAACTGAAAATGATGGGTTATAACCCAACGTTGCTTCATATGGTGAAAACCCCGTAGATGCGTGGATCCCATTATTGTATGCAAATTGAGCAAGAGACAAGTCACTGGCCCAAGTATCCTGCGCTGCTGCAGCATAGCAACGCAGGTACTGTTCGAGAACTTAGTTAACCCACTCGGTCTGACTGTCAGACTGGCAGTGATATGCCATGGATCAACAGGGGGTTATCTTCAGGATCAATAGGAGTTCACTCCAAAACTGTGCAGTAAACTGAGTACCCCAGTCACTAACGATTTCCTGGGGAAGACCAAACATTGAAAACACATGTCATACAAAAAGATGGGCATTTTCTTCCAACATAATCGCGGAAGTGCAAGGGATAAAAAGGGAAAATTTTGTAAAACGATCCACCACTACCATCACCGCTGTGAACCCATTAGAACAGGGGAGATTGACAATAAAATCTATGGACACCAAGGTCCATGGACCTTCCGCCTGCTGTAAAGGGTGTAGGAGGCCATTCTTACTGGAGTGATCCAACTTGGCCCTAGCGCAAATAACACAATCAGCAATCCAAGCTGGGACCTCTTTGGTCAGTCCTGCTCAATTGAAGGTTCGCTTGATCAGATCAATGCATTTCTTGTTACTGGGATGTTTGACCGAGGGGGGATCATGGTGTGCATGGAATACTTCCAGGCAGAAGGAGGGGGGAACCCAAACTCGAGAACGGAAATAAACGAGTCCCTCTTCTAAGGAGTATAGGGAGTGTTTGGGACTCGAGTGAGCCAACTGCTCAACCAACTCCACGCCCCCAGGGCAGGCCATTTGACCAGCTAACACCTAACCAATAACAGATCATCGGGAGACAACGTGGTGGAGGAACAACGGAGGGAGCAATTGACAGAATTTGAGTGACAGGGATCACGGTAATGAGATCCACTTCATCAAGTTCTGAGGGACAGTGAGCAGGCCTACAGCTTAGGAAATCAGGAAGGACATTGAGCGCACCTTTGACAAATTCATATTTGAAGTTAAAACTGCACAGGTCCCAATAGGTTTTACCTGCTGATGTGCTAATTTTTGGGGTTTTCAGAAATATAAGAGAGCCTGGTGATCCATGCAAACTGTTAGCTCATGACGAGCACCTTGCAACAGGTACTGCCAATGAGTTAATGCCCATGCAACAGTAGCCAGTTCCTTGTCATAAATGGCCCAAGACTTCTCCATAGTAGTGGATTTTTGGGAAAAATAAGTGACTGGATGTTCAAGACCATCACGGTTCTGAAGCAGCACCGCGCCCACTGCTACCAATGAAGCATCACATGTGATGATATATGGTTTGGTGAGATCAGTGTGTTTCAAGATGGGAGGAGACGTGAACACCTCCTTGATCGATTCAAATGCCTGCTGGCATTTGGGGGTCCAACAAAATGGTACGTTTTTTCCAGTGAGGGGATGGAGTGGGGCGGCCAACTGGGAAAGTGCGGGGGAAATTTTTTTTAAAAAATGATAGTTCCCAAGAAACTCCAAAGTTGCTTCTGTGTTGTTAGAGTTGGCCATTCTCAGATCACATCTAATTTGTTGGAAGGGATAGTGACACCTTCTTTGAGAACCAGGTTTCCAAGAAATGTGACCTCTTCCTTATAAAACTCGCACTTGGAAGCTTTGAGGAACAACCCTGCTTTATGCAAAGCGACCACCACCGCTTCCAAGTCAATAGCATGTTGTTTGGGAGTTGGGGAATGAACTAGGATATTATCAATGTATGCAATAGCACAAGAGAACTGGAGAACTCCTAACGCATTGTCAATAATGCATGAAATGTAGCGGGAGCATTTTTCAACCCAATGGGCATTATGCGAAATTGAAAAATGCCTCGCCTCATTCAGATTGCAGTCAACCATTCCTGTCCTTCCATCACCCAAATTTGGTTGAAAGCGTTCACCAGATCCAGTTTCTAAAACACACATGATTTGGCAATTGCCTGACTGATTGTCTGCTCTAAAGGCAATGGGTAGGGATCTGAAACTGTTATTTTGATCAATTGACATAATCCATGCAAGGATGGAGCGATCCATCTGATTTTCTTGCAAAGATGATAGGCTAGGCGACGGGTGAGGTCTCTTTGAATAACTAACCTTTTTTTAACATATCGTCCAACCAGGTATTGAGTGCAACCTCTTCCTCCGCTGTATGAGGATACAATGGGCAGTTGATGTTCACCAACTCCATGGTTGTCCAAAATCCACAATCATACCTAGTATGTTTTGGCAGATGATCCACCTTTTCTGTGTCTAAGATTCTCTGATATTGCATTAAGCTTTTGGGAAAATTGGCCGGGATGCCCACGGAAGTAACTAGGGTAGTGATAGAGCTGATCCCTTGTATCTTCTTGAGGGTATAATCAAAGGGAACTATCCCTCTGAATCTTTGGTAAATGACAACATATTAGACTCTAAATGAATCTTAACATGCTGTCAGCACCATCATCCCACACCCAAGATCACCGGGAACACCAAGTTTGGCATGGCCAAAAAATGATCACATAAGTTATACTGGAGGATTGAGAAGTGTATTGGTCAGCAAATGACATATGAAGGCTGATAAGCAGATGAGGCCACCATTACTGAGGAGCCCACATCCATTTCCAGCTTTAATTGCTGTGCCAACTCAACACTCATGAAGTTCCCTGCTGCTCCGGTATCCACCAGAGCTTTGAAGGAGACATGATGCAGACCAATACTGATTTTCATAGGGACAAGGAAATAAGCAGAATTCTGTTTATTGGGAGATTTGACTGACTCATGGATGACTGAAGAAATAATGGGTATGTCAGGACCAGGGTCAGGGTTCTTAGCTGGGGCGAAAATTGGAAGTACGAGTGTGGGGGAAATCATTTCCTCTGTCTGGGCTTGAACAGAATCATTAATAGTTAACTCTGGAAATGCCAACTTGGACTTGGGGGTTATGGCAGGGTTGGGACCCACGTCAACTGCTATTTTGGTGACAGGCGCATCATCTACATCTTTGTTAGGAAATCCTATCATAAAGTTCCCCTTCTGATATGGAGAAACGTGGCGAGGTAAAGCTTTGATAGTAGTTGCAGTGGCACATATTTGATCTACTGATTCTTGGATGGTAGACCAGGCCACGTGATGAGTAGAAACAAAATCCAAGCTCGCTCTAAAAACTGCCTGAAGCATATCAATAGATAGGCCTGACGCGGGAGCCAGCTCACGAAAGTTAGAAATCAAAGAAACCAAACTAGGGGCTTCAACCATGGCAAGGAGTAGTCTGAATAAGTGGTCTGATTGGGACACTAGGGGTTTTAAGGCGGCTGATATGACAGCCATCAGGGGGTGGAGTCTCCTTCTTGTGAGGAAGAATGCAAAAGACTTCTCACCCAACGGCGGGCATCTCCATCCACAGCATCTAACAACGTGAGCCATTGTTGGGCATGAGATATCGTAGAAGCGTTATTGAGTGTGATTGTTGTCCACATTTGTACTTCAGCAAGTGCATCAAGAACCTGATTGGCGATCTCTTGGGAGGGGATACTTGATCTTTTTACTGGCCCAGAGGAAATAAGATGAGATGCCGTCTGCACATCTTGGGTGGCTTGAAGAAGGTTTCTTAAAATAGAGCGGATGCTTCTCCTGAAGTCAGAAAGTGACCAAACAAACAACAAAAAACACACAACTGATTGTACGTTCATCTGGTAGAGGGTAACCGCTGCGGCGCCTGATTTTAAAACCAAGGCTCAAGTGGCTGGAAATAATGGTTGGTCAATTATGTCATGGTAATGGCAGAAGAAGTTTAGAAAGGCCTGCCAGTCAGGATGCGTGAGCACCCAAAAAGCAAGCCAGAATGCTAGAGGCTTGGCAACCATACGACTTGATATGGAGCTGTGAAATGTGATACCACGAAGTGGTGGCACAACAACAAGGTGAGGAGTATCCCAACAACAAACCACATCGAACCTGATCCCAACTCAGTGTTTCTAGCTGCAGGAGGTGGGTTTGCTGTGATAGTTTCGATGAGATCCTTAGAATGTGAGGCCATCTCATTGGGGGCAATAAGGAGATGGATCCTTTCTTTCCAATGATGGACATAGGGCCTTAAGATCCCCATGTACTGCTGCCAGAAGTTCATAAGAGCGAGGTTGTGGAGCCAAAAATATTGGACTCACTGGGCCCAATCAGCGATGGAGGGAGCCATAGTGACCAAAAGGATTGGTAAAACCCACCCGGAGTGTGGGGTGACAGGCCACCAGGGAAATGCCATCTGGGATGCAGTTGGAAAGGGAAATAAAAATTTGGTTTTTTTTGTTAAAAATTTTTATTTGGAAAGGAAAGTAAGATAAATCAACCAATAATTTTCTCAGTGCCATGCAACTGATTAAATAGTGGTCAATTGAGTAGTGACAGGATGGGGTTAGGTCCCACAAATTTGACCTAACCAGTGAAATGTTTGGGAATGGGTGGGTCTATTCTTTGGGAACTGACATCGCAAAATTTGGCGGTGGTGAGTCTCTGTCAGTTCAACCTCAAATGTCTGAACCAAGGCTCAACTACGTTTCTGATGGTTTGCACAGTGGCATTTGGCCTGACAAGTGACAGGAATCCCCCAAGGCCATCCCATATAGGGATGGGTCCATTTGGTTGGGAACAGTTTTGGGATGGCCAACCCACCCGCACTCAGTCATTTAACTGTTCATTTGGTCAACAGCAGCACATTGGGCACAACGCCTGAATTACGATCAGAGGGCTTTGAACCCTTGTTGATGGTTCCCGATATTTGTTCTACTAGTTTAGTGATTGAATTGGAGCCATCGGGTGATCCACCAATATCTCATTCTTCATGCTTTTACATCCATTTAAATCTTGGCCATCAGCCAGATTACCACCCAGCTTAAATCCAGCCAATTTCAATTCAGTAATCTCGGCACAGATTTTACTAATTCCTCACAACAGTTCTGCTGAGGTGAGTGTGGGTATTGGGGGTGGGATCCAAAGTGGAAGGGCCATCACCCATCGCTCATCTACTATTTGAGCAAGATCGCCCTGAGTGATGAGAGGTGCCGCTATCATCTTTGGTGTCTTTTTATTTGGGAATGGGAAGATGACTTGATCAAGAGCTAAAGGATGTTCCCCGAGACTTACATTAATCCTATTGCCAGCTGGCACTGCCAGGTTTGGGGGGGATTGGTGTGCTACTTCAAGGGGGTTGCCCCTGCTATGGAGCAGGTGTGAAGGAAGGGGTCCGTGTGAAGGAACTAGAGTGGGAACCATGACTTTATGAGTCTCTGCTGTCTTGGCTTCATATACCCATAGAGCCAGGCTTGGAAGTGCTCCAGTAAGTGGACGTGGAACCTATTGATAACCTGATGGATGGTAGGAACCATGCTCTCAAACGCATCCAAGGCAATAGTGTGGATTATCCACATTGCAATGGGTATCAATAGGGAGCGGAGGGTAGATGAAAGTGGGGACACAAGTCGGAGTGCAAGGAGGCTCCTTGAGATAGAGAAATCCTGGTCTTCTTGGATCTTGAGCAGGCGCGCGACTTCTCACCATATGGCTCTGGATGGGGGCAGGTTTCTAAGCGGTGGTGTAGGGAGCCCTCTCCTCCACATACTGCACAGGTTGCGTGGAGGGAGTGGGTGCAGTCCGCCGTTATGTAGGTCCTTCTCAGGCAGCGCCAGGCGTTGGCTCTTACCCTCGGCTGGAGGAGTGGATGATGTGTCATCCTCCATATTGCCTTCTGTGTGGCTAGGTCATAGGGGATGTCTAAAGCGTCTAGGTAGTCAATTTTTCCGATGGTTGGGTCTTAGCAATTATGTATTTGTGGGGGTGGTCTTCTGGTTTTATATCACGAAGTGGGATCTGGGTCATCTCCTTCCCTGCACAGTGCCAGTGGTAGCAACGGTCCATCCCATGCGGCAGATGGTTTGGAGGAGGCGTTTAAAGTGAGGGGGATTCTGTGTGGGCCTGTTGCATTGGGCGCTTAGCGAGTTACATTAGTAAGCTGGAAGGATGGTGTGGGTTAGGTATTTTGAGTGCCTGCATGAAGTTGGCCCTCGCTGCCCTGGACCAGTGCTGTTGCGGGGGGTCTGGGGTTAGCACTTCCTCTATCCAGGTGCCCAGGATGCAGTTGGCATGGTTCTCAAAACCTATCAGGCCCATGCCTCTGCGGGAGCGTGGACCATATAGCGTTTCCACCCAGATGAGGTGGCGGGATCCAGGCCACAGCCAGCCCTGGATGAGCGCACAGATTGACGTTATAAAGGTGGGTGAGAAGGGGATTGCATGTGTGGGGAATCACATCATCAGGAGGATGAGCGAGCTGGCAACTGCCACTCACCCTGTTAGCCCAGGGGATCTACCCTTGAGTGAGGCGATTCAGTTGGATATCCGTTGCATCAGGCTATTTTCAATAATATCATTTGCGTACCTCCCTGTTTCCAGCCATATCCCAAGATGGCGGACAGGGGTGGTGGTGGGGGTAATGCAAAGGGTAGTACGAGTGGGATTTTTTGCGTCTTAGGTTGTGTGTAGTGGGGGATGTGGTCCAGTTGGTGATGTATTTGCCAAGGAGGATTATTTTGGTTTTCTGTTTATTAAGCAATGCATTACTAACAATGGAGTATTCCTCTAGGGTACATTCCAGCTGTTGGAGTCACTGCTGTCAGCTATACCTTTCACACAGTCATCTGCAAAGGCTAGTATCTTGACTGGGGGCTGGCCATGTGCAGTTATGCCCATGAGGCGTGTTTTGGCAATGTGGAGGAGTGGATCAAAGCTGAAGTTGTAGAGTAGTGGGCTGAGGGGGTCCCCTTGCTTGAGCCCTCTGCGTGGGGTGATCCTGTCAGTCAGGAAGCCAGGGCCACATACAGCCATAGAGGCGGATTCTGTGAGGAGCATCGCTCAGTTGATGAACCTGGGTTGGAGGTTGAAGGCGTATAGGCACTCTTTTAAGTATGGCCAGCAAATGCGGTCGTATGCCTTCTAATGGTCAAGGAATACCAGGGCTCCCATCACTTTGGATTGAAATACATTGGCGATGGAGTGTATGTTAGACCAGATGGAGCCCCCTGATGTAAAACCAAATTGGTTGGGTGATAGGGCTTTAGAGGCTAGTGCGCCTAGTCTAGTAGCTAAAATTTTGTAAGTAGTTTTGTGTCCATGTTTGAGAGTGCTATCAGGCGCCAGTTGGCCAGGTCCAGTCTGTCGTCCTTTTTAAATAGGGTAAAGACATAGGAGTCCTGGCCTCCTGGCAGGAGACGGGTCTCCAGCAAGCACTGGTTCATAGACGCTAGGAGGAGGGGGGCGATTTTTTTAAAGTAAGTTTTATAAAATTCGTAGGGTATATCATCAGGGCCTGGGCATTTCCTACATGGTGCGCCGCGGAGGTATTCCAGAGCTCCTCCTGCATTATCATGTTTAGGAGACTATATTTTTTTAGTACTAGTGGTGCCCAACTCAAAAGGGGGAGCCGTCATGCATTTTTATCCACAAATGGGCCAAACAAAGGGATTATTATAAATTGAAAAATTCCTAATATAGCCCCTAGGTTATCAGCCTAGGAAGCCATATCAGATGGTGAGGAGGCTTTGGGGAAATCCTTGTCTGGCGCCCGCTTTAGCTGGTGGACCATGGCGGACAGCATTGGGGTGGGTGCATCAGTGACATGGGGCATAAGGAGGTAAAGTTGGGGGTTTTCTTCATTAATGAGGCTGGCAGTGTCCATCGCCTCAATGTATTGAGCAAGTTGATGCTCAACAAAAATGATGAGAGCTGACACACAAGTAAATGACTTGATGTGCCGGCATGTTTTGGGATAATTGGGGTTGAAAAGAGAAGTTTTTGCTGCATTGATGCAAGCGTGGGTCGCACTGAAAGCAAGCTCTCAATTTTGTACTTTGCATCTTCCTCAAAATCATGAGAAAAATTGGGGATAGGAATATCCTCAATAAGGAGCTCCATTGCACCATGGAGTTGCTGGCAGAGGAGAGTGTTGGCCGGGACATCTGCAGCCGCAAATGCCATTTTGTTAATATTTTTATAAATGGGAAACCCATTTTTGCACAAAACCGGTGGGAACGCAATTCTGGAGGGTCAACGAAGAGCTCCTCCAAAGCAAAATCAGGTTTGACATAGTACGGCCATTCATCCTCATCAATCCATTTTGAGAGCCTCAAATGGATTAGATTCAGCCAGCACTGGGCCAGCCACAGGAATTGGGGCTGTGGCCAGAGCTGATTGGCCACGTGCTGTCAACCATGGCAGCTCAGCTTAAACTGGTTCAGCCATTGAATCAGGATTCCATAATCCAGTCAAATTTCAAAAATTTTAACTTTTCTTAAATTTTAATTGGCCACTGCTTTGGAAGCAGTGCCAGAATTCCTGACGTTGGGGGAAGGAGGATCAATCCCCATTTG
>JAKSZP010007425.1:0-25631 GCA_022478985.1 Massospora cicadina
TCTTTTGGCTTTTATTTGTAATCTACTTCTGAGTAATCTTTTGGCACATTTTAACAATAGTCTTCAAGCATAAGTGAGCTTTACTTGCCTAGATACCTTTTTCTTCATTTCTGTCACATCTTTTTTATAAGCGCTCTACAAGTTTGTCACTCAAAGCGCCACAATTGCTTGGTTTTAAGTTCTTATGATTGTGCAGAAAGAAGATCTTCAGAAACAGATTGCAACCTGACTTTTGGTATGCTCTCAGAAGTTTTAACAGCTAATTGTGATTTTCCAGCTTTTCATTTCCAAGAAATTATATATAAAACTTTCAAAAGCTTCCCAGGATGCGTTCTTTTTTCCCCTCACATGTATTACAGCAAAATTGTGGTGCCCAAGGGGTTTCCTTATCTTTTTTACAGTCAAAGGAATGGTAATGTTCTGACTTTATTAATAAAGTCAATTACCATTCTGAAATGGAAACTCACACAACACATATAAAGCAAAAATACCAATTATATTATAACATTTATGAGGCATACTCAAGTCAACTTATTCTAAGATTTAAATCAGATATAAAAATAGATTATGAATATGTAGGCATATATATTTCTTTAGTACCCATGAAATACGTAAAGTTCATGCTTGTTATGTACATTTTATATATATAAAAAAGAATGTCTAGGAAATCTAAATAAAGCAATTACTGAGATTAAGAAAAGATAATCTTCTTGAAAACAACTAAAAACGTTTTTTGTGACATAAAAAATGGCTCCTATAGGAACAAAATATTGTTTAGTCATTGTTGCCAAAATGACCTGTAATAGAAAAAGTTAACAACTTTATGTTTATTCTCTGTCATATAAATTACAAAATGAATTTGCACATCAAAATGATGAGAGCTAACTAAACATTTTCTACATCAAGTTGGTTTTTTACAACAAAAATGAATATAAATAACTGTTTGCTTTTAAAAAATTTTATGTGTAGTTAATATAATATATTTAAATTTAAATATATTGCAAGGAAGGCCAACCATGGGACAGGCATTTCCAAATTTGACCCGAAGGAAACAAAACTTAGAACAGGGAAGGCACCTCAGAGAAGCGAAGCTATCTATTGTTGCCAGAGGGAACGCCACTATGGGGAGGGGGAGGGAATGTGTGAAGGGGCCGTAGCCACAATTGAACACGTGTGGAGGAAAGGGTCTGATTTGATGAACCAAACTGGGAACCAGGAGGAGACCAGCTGTTGGTGACGCGGTGGGAGGTATCCAAACATCCACGCCTGAAAGTGGTCCACCAATTGAGACCGGAATCTGTGGACAGCTTCTGGGAGGGTGGGGGTGGAGCATGTGATGGCATCCAAGACAATCGTGTGGATGGTCCACATGGCGATTGCAACCACCAGAGCTCGGAGGGAGGATGGAAGGGGGGAAGCCATTGATAAAGCAAACATATTTCTTGACAGACTGAAGGGAGTTGCTTGAGCCTGGCCAAGCAAACGTTGAACTTTGCGCCATATCACTTTAGAGGTAGGACACTTCTCCATGCGGTGGAACAGCGTTCCATACTGGCCACACATGACGCAGGATGAATGTAAAGCGTTAGAGCGCTCAGCCATATGGTACACCCGCCTCAGGCAGCGCCACACATGGGAACAGATTTGAGGCTGCAACAGAGGATGGTGTGCGTATTTCCAAATAGTCTTCTTAGTCTCAATGGAGTAAGAGATATCCATTATGTCCAGGTAGTCCACCCTGGATAGGAAATGGGGTCGCGTGGGGATCACGCCATCTTGAATGGGTAGCCCCTGTACCTCTTGTGTGAAATGAGGAGAGGGGCGGCCTCTCTAGGCTGTGTGTCCTCTAATATGAATTCTCCACTCAGCGCTCCACATGGAGAGGAGGATTCGTTTTAGTGGGTTTTAGTCCCGTTAGGACTGTGGCCGATGGGTGTGAAGCCAGGTATTCCATCAAGGAGTGAGGGTTTAATGGATTGTTAAGGCCCAGGGCGCGGGAGAAGTTGGAGTGGGCAGTGCGGGACCAGTGTTGGGAGGGGAGCGTAGGGGTGGTGATAGCCGCAATCCAGGTGCCCATGATCTTGGCAGCATGGGCTTTGAAGTCAAGCAGGCCCATGCCACCCTGATGATGAGGGCCAAACATGACCTCTACCTTTACTAGTGGTGGGCGGCCTGACCAAAGCCATCCTCGCAGAAGGGCACACAAGGATTTGAAAAAACTTGGGGAGAAGGGGATGGCGTGGGCTCCAAACCAGACTTTGGAGAGGAGCATAGAGTTGGCTAAAACAACCCTGCCAGTAAGGGAAGTAGGGTGGGCTCTGAGGGAGGCGATGCGCTTCATCACGTTGTCTAGAATATGACTCTCCATTACTGCTGATGTGTACCCACCTGCCTCCACCCACATGCCCAGATGGCGGACCAGCCCTATGTTAGGGCATGACACAAAGGGGAGCAAAATTGGGGCGGTGTGGGGTGAGCAGGGAAGGCGAGCACGTATGCGAGCAGATGGGCCAGTCTGGGTACTGGTTGCTGGGGTCCAGCAGGTTTGATACCGACCAAGGAGGATGATTTCAGTTTTGGAAGCGTTCAGTGCAGCGTAACTTACCTGTGAATACTCCTGAATGAGAGATTCAAGCGCACGTGCATCTTTGTTATTAAATACCCCAACCACACAGTCATCTGCAAACGCCATCATCTTGACTGGGGCTTGGCCTGGTACATGGACCCCAGTGAGTTGGGCATTCACATTTCGAAGTAGTAGGTCAAGGCTGAAGTTGTATTAGAGTAGGCTAAGGGGGTCCCCTTGTCGCAAGCCCCTTTGAGGCCGGACTACTTCCATTAGGAAGCCAGGGCCATGCACTGCCATTGTTGCAGATTCCGTGAGCAGCATTACCAGTTGATGAATCAAGGGGGCAAGCGGAATTGATATAGCAGGCCCTGAGGTATCCCAGTTTACTCTATCATAGGCCTTCTGTTGGTCCAAGAATACAAGTTCCCCAGGCTGTGGAATGGCATTCGTTAGCCACAGAGTGTACGTTGTCCCAAATCGACTTTTTTGGGTATATAACTGAATTGTTCTGGGGAGAATGTGGCAGATGCTACGATTTCTAAACGGTTAGCCATGATTTTTGTTAAAATTTTTTGTATCCGTGTTAGTCAAAGAAATGGGGCGCCAGTTGGCTAAGTCTAGCTTGTCCCCTTTCTTGAAGAGTGTGATGGTGAAGGCCTCTTGTCCTCCTGGTAGGAGGCGCGTTTCCAGAAGGCTCTGGTTAAGTGAGGCAAGCAGTAGTGGGGATATATATTTGAAGTACTTTTTATAGAATTCATATGGAATGCCATCTGGGCCTGGGCATTTCCGTTTTGGTGCACCGCGGATGGCTGTCCATAAATCGTTCAGAGTAATCAAATTCATTATTTCTGGGTATTGGGAAATGGTGCAGATGTGGGTTCAGTCAATAAATTCCGCCACTTCAGCTGGCTGAATTGGATCAGATTAGTATAACTCAGAGTAATACTTTTGTATTTTGATTGCCACTTCAGCTGGCATATCCGTGACAGAATTATCCGATCTCAACACTGGTGTGCAGGCCACGCTCTGGCGCAGTTTGAAGAATTTTTTTAAAAAATATGTGGTGCATGTGTCACCCTCTGTAATGTGTTTGGCCCTGTACTGAACACAAACCCAATGTTTGTGTTGCCTTTCGAGCGCGTTGAGGTGGGCGGCTGCCTCCGCCCACTTCCAGCCCCATGCAGGGCTGTATCCTGTAGCTGGAATGTTGGACTCCAGGTGTGCCACCTCTGCCAGAGCACGCGAGATGACAGCTGATGTGGCTTGTGAGCGTCGGGAGGAGAGGTGGCAAGAGTGTAAGATGGTATCCTCTTTGAAGGCTGCCCATGTGGAGATGGGGTCCGCGCAAAACGATGTAACAAACTCTTTTGCCAAAGTTGCTGATTCCACCCAAGTGGAAAATCCTGGCGACGCAAGTTTGGGAGGGCGGAGTTTACACCAATGTGGGGCCTTAGCCACTGTGACAGGTAGGTGGTAGGTTTTCAAGACCAGTTGGTGGTCAGAGAATTCAATTTTTGTTGTTTTGAAGTGGGAAATGTGGGGTTGGAATTTCGCCAGCGTAAGGATAAGATCGATGTGGGTCATGGACCTAAAAAGCCATTATGGACGTGGGGGCGCATCATGTTTTTGAGCAGTGGGGCTTGCTGCAGCAGCGCATCCATTAACCCAAGGGTGGCCTTTTGAATGCGAAGTTCTACATGACCCTGGGGGGCGTGGGAGGAGGAAGGCCAACGGTCCATGGGTCCATTTAGCCAACAGTTCATGTCGCCAACTATTAAAGGGTCTGGGGGTATTGGGAGGAATTTGACTGATGAAAAAATTCCCAATGCTCTCGTGCACAGATTGGGGCATAGATGTTGATGATAGCATATGCCACATCAGCCCATGAGAAAGTGACAATGAGGACTCAGCCATTGAGGAAGGATTCTGACAATAAAAATTTGAAAATTTTTTTTTCTGAACTAGCACCCCACAGTGCTCTGTATAAAGGAATAGGGATGGGAGGAGCATGGTATTAAAGCTTCCTCGGAACCTTACAGACAGTGGGACTCCTGGATGGCCTGGATATCCATGGGTAAATTTTTTTGTAAAAAACTCAGTTTTTTAGCCCAGGACAGCGAGGCCTTGAGTCTGAAGATATTCAACACCCTAAAGTGAAAGTTTCCCTTTCACACCTTAGGTGTGAGGGGGTTGGCACCTGGGCCCACCATCCTCCTCTGGATCCCCACGGGCCTTCATGGCAGTGCAGATGTTTGCAGCAACACTATTGGTAGTTTTGTTAATTTTAGCAGAAAGGTTCGCGTTGGCTTTTGCCTTCACTTTTTGTTTCCCCAACGTTGAACGATTTTTTGCAGTGCTGATGGTTTAGTGCACCAACAATAAGGTCAAAAAATTTTTCAGGTAGGTTGGACCCCAAGTCAGTTTCAACTGGAGCTTGGTTGCGAAGATCAGGTGAGATTGAGTCACCCATCAGATCCTCAGATTGGGTGGACAATCAGCATGGGCTTCCCAATCTGATTGGTTGATGGATTCCCAAGTTGCTTCCACCACAAAGGTCTTGATGTCCTCCTGGCATTGGGAGTGTGGGATAGCGGTGGTGACTTTGGCCGCTTCCTTGGCCGCGGCCCTGTGGGCCTTCTTGGCCTTCTTCTGCTCTTGCGGGGAAATAGGTTTTACCATTAGGTAGCAGCCTTGTGCTCCTCACAGGAAAGCCTCTTTGGTGCTTGCGGTTGGTTCATAGTGTGCCTTTCCGCTGGCCATGGCCGCTGAGGGGTGCTCTTGGAATGTGATGCCCTCCTTGGTGGGGCATGCATGTGCCTTATGGCTGAATGCATCACAGTGGGTACAGATGGGGGGTGCGCTGTCCACGGTTACCCGGGTAGGGTGGGTGGTATGCCCTTCAATATTGATATATGTGGAGTGCAGGATCTGGGTTAGGTCCTTCATGATCTCCTCAGTTGAGGTCAGAACTGTGATGGCTTTACCGGTGCACAGGTGTGGCATCAGCATAAAGTGTTGCATTTCAAAAGATTGTATTTCGCCATATATGGTGAGATCATCTTTCAGGTGCTGCTCCAAAATGGCACGTTTTACCATAGTAGGCAAAAAGTCAAACGTGAGGAAAATTTGGTTGGATTTTGTCCATCTGGTGCGTTTGGTTTCGACGACCTGTTGCCCTTTGGGGAGGTCAATCACTACACGCACCGCAGCAGCTTTGTCTGCTGCCTTCTTGTTTTTGAAACTGAGGTCCAGCCAACCGCATGACATGGAGTGAGGTGCAACGTACACCACGGTTGAGAAAAAAGTGTGCACATCCCCACAAAAATTTTTCCCATAGAGCTGTTTGTTGGATGTCTAGAAACACATGGACTCCATATTCCACCAATAAGAGTGGTTGGGAGTACAGCATGTTGATGTACTGGTTGCATTGTGCTTGCCAAGTGAGGATTTCTGGGGAAATAGTGACCGCCAGTTTATTATTTTTTTTTCTATTCCACCAGTTTCTCTGGGGCGTTTTCAAACGTTTGAAGCTGCGGGCCTACCACCTGCTCCTCTTACTTTACTTGCCCAACTGCTCTCTGACATGAGCGCAGTCTAATCTCCTCTGTGAGATTATCAAATTAGAATCAGACTTGAATTGAATAAGTTGCAAAAGTGATTGTAACGAGAGAGAAAAGTTTTAGTTAATATAATATAGCTATTATAATTTTAAGGGTCAATAACCCTTTTCTTTAATTGGAAAACTAGAGTTGGTAGTAATCTTTACTTGTAATATGTAACATTTCTAAAACCTATTATTAGGACTTTTTGAAAACACCTTTATTTGTACTCTATTAGTGTTAAACTAATTTTTAAGAAACTTTGCTAAGCGGCAATTTCATAAAGCTTTTTTATTTTGTTTTCACTTGGCCACTGTCCTCTAAGTTTCCTTAAAGACTTGCCTTCAACCACTTTTATCTTGATGCCCAAGCTAGTAAGGAATATATAAGTGCATGATGAATCCTTTGAATGATACTATCAGATATCAGAGTACTAGCATAATAAGAATAATTTAGAACAGACGAGCCCCTTAAGAAAATCATCAAAGAAGCACACTCAAAGGGGCTAAAGTAAAACTACTGATTTGCTTTATGGATATATCAATTACTATTGGTATATCAGCTAATACCATAAATCATTTTTGGGGTCGACTCAAGGACTAAATTCCCATGGGAGAATACTAATCAGCTGAAGTAAAAGATTCATGGGACTTAAGGAAACAACTCCCTCAAATACATCATGAGGCTACAAATTTAACAATTGCTCTCAAAAGGTTATAGATCTGGTATCAACTCACAACTGACTTAAATAACACCAAGTCTCATATGAATGGGTTACTAAAGCACTTTCTACCTATAAAATTTATTTTACAAAGGTTGTAAGGAACCTGGAAGCTATATAATGAATAGCCCCAAATTAAACAGTCCCCTCTATTAGTTAAATTTTTCATTTTTTATGAGGCTTATATAGTTAAAAGTATCATATATAACTCAAAAAGATATTATATAATAAAGTTAAGCTATTCATTTTAAATATCCGTTTTTGGTAACTTTGCTTAAAAATGCTCTTTCTCCACTTACCGTAAGGTGAATATTCAATTTGTGGGAATTTAATCAAGACTTGGCCAACTTAAAAATAATTCAGATACCTTATGAAACCTTAGAAACAGATCAATTATTGCTGTCAGGTATCCTAGCAATATCATATTCAAGCCTCTCAAAAACTAATGCCCTACAGGATGGTCCTCACTACAAAGGGCACAGCCATTACTTAATGATACCTCATAAAATTTATCACACCATGGAAAATAAACTTATTGATAGTGTAGCCTTCTGGGTGCACAACGTAAAAGTATAAGAAAATGAAAAATGGGAAGTCCGCCCTTGGTCTCATTTAGAGAAGTAAAAGTAAATCTAATGAATATCCCAGAATCTTGACGTCTAAACTTGTTCTTAATGAGAAGGCTTTGACCTGCTTTAAGGAATCATAAACCCAAGAGAAAAAGTTCGCTGCAAAAGGTCATCCCTAAGGGAAGAACTCTCTTGAATGTATAAAAAATATGTGCTTTTCTGGATTATATGGTTAATGTTCAATTTAACCCTTCTTCATGCAGTTTGTGCACCCAATGCTTTACCATATAATGCATTTATAGGAGTCCATAACTAGGAAATCCACTACCACTTCAATACCCAAAGGGCATTGAGAGTGGCCTATGAATAGGTTAGAATTTAGCATCTCAAAATATAGGGGACCTATGCTGAATTGTTATAACAATGTTAATATATCATTTAACCCCACAACCAAATAAGGAACATGAATTTCAGAGTCACCAATTATGCGGAGAAGGATATTAAACTCTGAAGAATGGATATTTTAAGGTCTAGTAAAAAAACATTAAAAATAATTGAAATTTTAAACTAGAAATTAAATGGCAAGACTCTGAAGCTTGAGGTGAAATGATGGCCCACAATTTTTACTTGCCTTTGTAAAAAGGAGGAACATATAAAGCTCCTCAATTCTTAACTAGTGATCACCCTAAAGCAAATTTGATGAGCTTAAAGACCACCAAGCCTTAGAGGTTCAGTTGGTATCTCAGAACCTTATTGCCCAAACAGTCCATGTTGAGAAGGATCTGGTATCCCATGCAACTCAGGTGGATATTTACTCTGTTTTTAAGTGACACAAAAAATTTGACGGAAATATGAAAAGCAAATCACATAGCTTAAAATATATTGACCAGATTTATTATCACCATAATAAAGCTGAGCAACACTTGAATCTCTCATGGAAAAATTAAAAGCCAAGACGGACAAGCCTCCTTAAAGCACTGAATGCAAAGTGACCAAGGTAGACTCAAACCTACGCAATGTAATATTAGTTTTGAAATCAAACTTTTATAAAAAATTCCAATACACTGATCTTCAAAAATTTAATGCTCTTGATATGAACTTTAAGAGTATAAGAGATGATAAGACTTTTCTTTAAAGATGTACCAGCTTGCTGTATCTCTCACCAAGGCTTACCATTGAAGAAATGGAGCAACATCTTAACCTTGTGCAAGATCAAATTTGTTGACTCATTCATCAAGATAAGCATAGTGACACACTTGCTGATATTACTGAATCAAAAGCTCATGATTACATGTTGTCACAATATTATAAGCACTACCTTTAAACCTAACTTCAAGGAAAAATTTACACCTGAAGAAGTAATTATGGAATTCTTCCTCTACATCTATGAGGCTGCAATGGAAGAAGCAACTGAACATAAAAAGAGTAAGCATATTTTGTCTTGCTTAAGTTGCATGACATGGGGGGTTAGATATATCATATGTACAACTTAAATACTTTGAGAAATCAAAAAAGGTCATTATGGAATTTAGTTAAAAAATTTCTTGATTAAGAATAAACAGGCCTTTATCAGAATTGCACTAGGATGAACTATAACCTTAGATGAATTTGTGGGTTACTTCTGTAATTAGACTCAAACTATTATGACTTTAAAATTTCACATAAGATGATGCTGTAGCTGTCATTATTGCTTGTTTACATTTTAACCTCAACTTAGCCATTAATGTCACATCTTTAAAGTGAGCTTCAATCTTTCCTAGGCATCAATGAAGCCCTGCTTGATGTAGTTGATATATACAAGCCAGAAAGATCCTAGAACCTCTCAAAAAAGCCCAGAGTATATACTATGGAGGAATCAAACACAAAAATGTGGAAAAGCTCAAGTGCAATAAATGCAAGAAGGAAAGTCAAATCAAAGATGAGTGCTTTTAAGAAGAACACTTTTCCTTAATGAGCAGGTAAAGGGCGGTTGGCTTAGGGTAATGTACCCCAGAGTTTGACCAGCCATAAGTACCTAGACTGAAACAATACTAATTTTTCACCTCAGGTAACTGAGTTTTATCTAGTAATGACTCTGAAAGGAGTACGTAGATACAGGTTATTACATTTAGGTAGCCCTATTTATATTGGCATCTAAGATTGCTTGAATTCTAAAAGTGTCATTGACGCACAAGTAATGAAGTACAACTATTTCAATCAAGTTGTATGGTGTCCATGAGTAAATGACATGGTGTTGAAATTGCCACTTATGCGTCAGCTTTCAAAACACAGGATACTATGATTAAGATAATAATGTACCATAAGTTGACAGTACCCTTAGAAAACTTGCAATAAAGATATTACTTGCAAGAGGAATATCTTTTATTAAAAAGTGTAAAGAGCTCAATGTGATATCTTGTACTGCTAAAAGCTATAAGTTTGCTATGATACCTTATCTTACTATGTGTTAGGTTCCCTCCAGAAACGTAGGAAAAAAGATACCATTACCATTGGTTTCCTGCCAAGATATGCCCCGTTTGTTAGTGTTCCTATTGGTACATTTTAAGTATACTAAGTAGCACTTCAAAAAGGTAGACTAGCGAAATACTTCTCTAAGTTAGGATAACGGAGTAACTTACTAAAGCTTAGAGCATTCCATTATAGTTGTAAACAAATTGCAATTGGAGTTCCAGCAGATGGCCATCATAAAAGAGGATTCCTCATACTGATTTTTTTATACCAATATGGTGGATGTTATTATTCCAATATGACTGGACATTAAGCTATATTTCCAGCGGATCATAAATTAAGATTTGAAGTAAACCTCAAGATTTACCAATAGATTATGTTGATTTAGTTTTAATTTACAAAGAAATTATGGTTTAGTGAATCAAGGGAATTCCCCTAAATCTACAATGTTCAAATGGAACCCTTAGATCGTAGTGAATAAGGAATTAGTAAGCGGAGCATGTTAAATCTGCCGAGGAATACTGAGGATTAAGAGTTTGACATGAGAGTGAGAAGGAGGAGGGTTTTTTATGAAGAAAAGAAGAGAAGTAGAGAAGAGTAATGGAGCAGCTGTTATGTTTATTATTAAAAGAAATTTTATCATTGGAGCAATAGCTACATATAAAAAATTCTTTATTTTGATTATCAAGGGCCAGAGGTCCTCATATCTCTCATCCATTGCTCAGTGGAATTTACCCTGTGCAACTCGTTTGGCGGAATTAAACAAATCAGACAAAAAGTAACAGTGGTGCTCACTACAGGGGGCTCATTGATCAACTTATTAATAAAGTTTATATATGCTTTATTCATGGTGCAACAGGCTCATCCTGATGAGGTACTACCTAATTCTTTGAGTTTTCTTTTTATATGGAATGAGCTTGCCTTAGATACACTCCTTCGGGCTAAAATTTTTCTTTTCTGAGAGAATAAAAGTATAACAGAACAGATCTCCAAAGACTTTCACCATCTGCACCTGGTGGGGGCCAAACCAACAACCTTGTTAATTGTTTTAGTGACACTACAGAGCGGCTATACTTCGCAGAGCGTAAATTGAATAGTTGTTCTGGGGATGAACAGGGTTGTATTAAGCAGTTGCCTTCATTTAATTGTAATATATTTTTCAGATTCTTTAGCAGTTTAAATTTGTAGCTGAGGGGGCTTCCAAATGGCGGAAAGCCAATCTGTTGTTATCCACTTTAGATGTTGCAAGTGCTGACCAGGTCATATGTTACTTTTCAAATAGTACAGTAATCTACACAGAGGTGTAGGAGACCATGATCCGCCTGTTTGGGGGCAAGGCAAAAATGGCTCAGTGCAAGTCAGAGTTTTTGACAATATTTTTTCAAAAAAATGAGTCCTTGGTAGAGTTTGTGGAGCGGTTCATGGCTGAGGCTCATATGTTGATTAGAGCAAATAGCTTAACTAATGAGGAGGTAGATTAGTAATGATGGCGTCTGTTAAGCCATATCAATTATTTAATGCTATGTCTTACTTCTTCAGGAGGACGCAGAGCTATTATAAAATTGTTAGTCATTTGCACCATCTATCTGTCACAGTTAGTGCTCCAAATGTGGAACGGAAAGCACCTGCAACTACTAATGAATCCCAACCAGACATGGGACAGCAACAACTTGATTATAATCTGCTGAAGAATACTCGTCCATTTAAAGTTCTGGAGAGTCCTTTCCGCCCCATTTTACTCAACTAGTTCGTCCTCAGCCACATTCAAATCCAGCATTTAATATCAGAGCTGAATCTATGGGTTGAATTTCAAGACAAGTGCCGTTTACTAATGCTTGTTTCTTGTTCAGCCAACGAGGCCATTATGCGGTTATCTGTTCAAGCATACTGGATGTCCATGTGTTTCAGTTGCCCCAAATGAACAGGGAAAAGGGAAAGCGGAGTAGAGATGGGATGCTCTACTTCCACTAACTCAAATCCAATTTCCCTGATGAAACTCATGGGTCACTTAAGGTCGTTTTCAGAACTCAACCTTATGAATTTTAATATCAACAAATCCCTTATGATATTTTGGCCTCAAGCCGAGGAAGAGACCCCAATAATGCAGACACAAAGGTTCACTGAGAGGTGCAAAAGCCATACATCTGGCAAATCCTTGAGCGGAATGGTACAGTCAAAGGCGATTCTTTAACTAATATCACAGCTTTAGAGGGGGTGAAAGTGGCAATTCCAGTAAAGAAAATCATTAAGGAGTTTTAGCGTGTCAGCGCTTGTTTTCTCACATTTCTGAATAGCCAAAATATCTTGGAAGTTTATGTAACAAACACCAATGGTTCTTCTTATTTGGATTGTACATACTATGACATTTTTGTGCAAAATGCCAGATTTAGGGTTATTATTAATACTAACACTCTCATCAATATAATAACCACCAAGATCATACCTAAGCTTCCACTGAAGCCTGATGTGGAACACTGAGTAGTGTTTGGGACAGCAGGGGCACAGAGCATTGTGTCAGAGGGCGCTTACAGCACGCTGCCTTTGAGGTTAGGGTCAGTTAGGGCATATGTTCCTACTGTGGTTTTAGCTTAAAAACAATTATGACATGCTGTTCGGAACTGCATTCATGTGGCAATTTGGGCTATGGTCAATATGGAGGAGGAAACCTTTAGCATTCTAGGCCAACAGATCAATATTTACTTCACCTCCAGTGGAATCCCAAAGGTCTTCATCCACTTCAGCCAAATTAACCTCACCTATAGTGATGGTGTGATTCCTGTGCAATATTGGTGGATGAAGAGGAGGACCAAGCACTTTCTAATCAGATTTAAATGTATGATATATTCCCCTGCGAGCTTCGAGTGCTTTAAGTATACCTTCTGGGCATCAGGTCATAATATGGATGGAGCTCAAAATAAATATCCCAGGAGGTCTATATGGTAAGATTATGGGACCTTATCCGAAATTGTGGCTCAAGCTCCATGTGGCTCCTGGGCTCCTGTTACCAGGGTAGGGGGAAGTGAAGGTGCTAATAGTCAACTTGCAGAAGTATCTATGAAGGTGCAAAGGCATCAAGTGGTGGCTTATATGCATCTGGTTCCTATTGATGAGGTTCACCAGATACATGACTCTGGCTTTGTGGGATAATCTCAAACTACCATAAAAAAGCCTCATCCAGTATATTGACTGTTGTTCTGCGTGAGGCTCTAACTGGCCTATTAGGAGATTAGAAGGACAGGGTGATGGATCTGTTTGCGAAATACCAAAGCAGCTTTGCATCTGATGACCACAATTTGGGATGGCACGCAGGATTGTGCATCAATTGGACACTGGGGACCACTCTCCTATCCGGTCAAGGCTTATCAATCACTCCAAGGTGGCGGAAGAAGTTCTATCCAATGAGATAGACTAATTGGTTGAACAGGGAATGTTAGAGCCGTCAAAGAATACAAGGGAATCCCCCAGTGTTGATCGTCAAAAAGATGGCTCCAATCAATTAGCAATTGACTACTGGAAGCTTAACAATATTACATAAAAGGCTTATACCTGCTTCTGCAAATTGATGATGCATTAGGTCGGCTGGGTGGTGCCAAATATTGCTCCACTATGTATTTGATATCAGGGCACTGGCAAATTGATTTGCCAGAGGCGGAACAAGAGAAGTGCATTATAATTAACGCAAAAAGTTTGTTTCAGCCTAAACGTATGACACATGGATTGCTTTACGCCTCAGCTACATTTCACCGGGATATGGACACAATTATGGGTGATATAACACTGTCTTGCATTCTAGTCTACCTTAACAATATTTATGTGTTCACACAGATGTTCACAAAACATCTTAATCACCTGGAACAAGTGTTCCACCGACTCATTGAAGCCAGAATTAAAAGTATGCCTCAAAAGTGCCACTTCTTTTAAGAGCGTTTAGAATAACTTGAGTTGTAGTAGACTCCAAAGGGCTTAGTCCTAAGCTGGCTAAGGTGGAAGCTATATGCAAGATGACTTGGTGTAAAAATTTACTTGAGTGTTCTTTTTAGCAAACAACCCTAGTGATCTTTTTACTACACAGGTTCGATTTCTTATGCACCTCAAGTTGTATAGAATGTAAAATTTGATAATAGTATGGAGACTATTATCTGTAGCTGAGTTTGAACTATTATTAGGCCCAACGCTTCAGCCAGTATTTCCAATTAAATACTCTGTAAATCGTACTAGTAAGGATTCATTCCCTATATTTCTGTCCACCCAATCTTTGTCAAGATCTCCTGATGACAGTATCTTTTGGCCCACACACAGTCAGCAGCTATCCCTAATTGTGGTTCCCTTTGTCTCTAGATCTCCACTTGGATTTCTACTCTTCTTTTTGAGAGTCTTCCAATTATTGCCTTCTGCAATAATATCCAGATGGAACGTCACAATGGATGCTGATAGTTAACTCTAAACAGAGTTGACAATTTTATAATAAAACTAATAATACTAATAATGTTTTACTAAATGATGGTTTTTTATTATAGTGAATCCTAGGGGAATTATATAGTAGGGGATTCAGCTGTCTAACCCTCAGTTGACACCTCTTCAATGAAACAGAAGCTGTTGAATTTGAATCACCCTTCCTCATCTCGGCAGCGATGGTCTTCCCCATACTAGCTAGGATTCCATCATTGGACATCCTCAAGACCTCAAATGAAAGAGTCGGAAAACGTGTCCCTAACGTTTTCCTCTCGATCCAAGTGAACCAACCATAATTGGCTAGCGACCTGCTTAGGTAATGGGAATTTTTACCCATTATGGAAGGTCACTTCACCAACCAATCAATTCGCTAGTTGCAGGCAGCATCACTTGCCTCACAACTCACTATTTATTCCCAATCATTTGGTGATGAAACCCAACTGAACCCAATTGGTACACCTTATAGTTAATCATTATCAGATGCCCCTATTTCATCTGCCACTCCGCCCAATGAGATCTTAGGTATTCATCCAGATTGATCCCTGATGTATATGACCAGGTGAATATACCAAAATACCCCAAACGTAGTTCCTCCAAAACTTGGGCCAACTGATTTCTGATTCACTTTGCCTTAAGGAATTCTCCCCTAGAGACACCAGGTAATCTAGCAGGCTGGGAATATGGGCAAAAACTCAACACATCCACCCTCTTGCCTAGATTTCCAGCGAGAAAAGGACTGGGGCATGAGAACACCACTTCAGACACCTGGTCAAATACCTCATATGGTTCAAGCGGAGTACACTCGTCAATACTCAATGCAGCTCGGGATGACCTTCAGCATATGGCGTTCTCCTCTTCCTCCTTGCTACTGCCTTCTCAGAGCGCGGTCCCCACGAACTTCTGTCATGCCAGGCTGATCAATTTACCCATAACGATATTAGTCCTGGGATCCAGTTTTCCCCCAGCAGGGTATATGACCCACTGTCATATTCAGGATTCTTGGTCTGGCATCCTTGAATTCCTGATTCTCTTCTTGTCCTAGACAGGAGACTCTTGCTGTTGATGTTTGTTTCGTGGCTTAAATAAGAATACTTAATTCTATTCGCCCTCATTATTTCTCTCATAACCTCTTGGCTGTAAATCATTCTTAATTCTTCCCTCAGAAAGCTTATTTCATTAATTTTTGAATTTATTTTCCTGAAATTGGAGCCTAATGGATTATAGAGTGCATAATGTCAACTTCTATATAAGGCTGACATCTTCCCTCTATCGCTCTCATATATCTAACTCAGAATCCTGCTATCAGCAACTTCTTAACAGTCTGTCAGATTCAGACCTCCGCTTCTTCCAGCAGATGAGTTGGGATGCTCAGAGGAACCTCTTCTATGGTCCTTCCAGGACTCATACGCCTAGTCTGGCGCAAGGGGCTATTCCTTCCATCAAATTACCAGAAATGGTAACTAATCCCTCCAAAACCAGGCTGGCCATTGTTTAGAACAACTCTCAGCTGACTCTTCATTTGCAGTTAATTTCAGAGTTGGAATTTGAAACCCTCCTGGATTTGGCTCCTTTTGCTGATTCTCCAAACATCATCATCGATGCTCTGGAGATCATGCTGGTCGCTCTGGATCATTCATTCTTGGCCTGGTCATACTTGCTCCCTAAGTTCCTCTTCTGACTTGGTCAATTCTACAAACCCACTGTACTGGTTTCTGAGCTTTCAAATAGGAACACCATACACTTTGACCTCCCCTACGCTGAACTCCAGGCCCAAGTCACCGAGTTTTTAACATTAGGGCTGAAACCTCTGATCTGGACAACCTTCTGGATCAGGATACTGCTGCTTATTCTCTTTGCTTTGCTGGCCAAGTTCTTCAAAGTTGGTCGACAAAGCTTCCAGCCTCTCCTGGATTCCACCGGTCATTCAGCTTTAGCTTCTGAGAAGCCCATAGTTATTGTTTGCAGGATGCAATCCGCTCTCTGCACAACTAAATCTTCTCCAGAAATTCCCATCGCTATCTTTCAAAGATGGCGTTTTGGGGCATGATATAACAACCCCCATCGAGTATTCCTTCCTTGATGCTGGCTCACATGGTCAGTGTCCTTAATGAAGCCTGTCAGCAGGCGCTCAAGAAAATCTTCCAGCTCCAGTGCCTTATTGGGATTACTTGGGGTTATTTGTCAATTGCCTGTTTCTCTATTGCTGTTTTCCTCCCTGCTCCAGGGTTTTGCGATTGGCATCTTCCAACATTTCAATTTCCCTTCCCCTAGTCATGTTTTCTCAGAGCTTGGCATCTGCTCAACAAACATGGTTTTGTGTAGGTCTCACCCTCGCAAGTTTAGATTGCATATCAATTTTGATGGGCTGTTTCTTCCTACCGCGATCCATCCTCCCTCCCCCAAGAGGCGACATAGGCAGAATCATCCCCGTACTGAGGATGATTAATAAAGAAAAAAAAATTCTAAAAATATATCTGCTTTTTTATCTACGAATTTAAAAAATTTTATCCAATATTTTTTATTGATTTTTTATCTTTATTCTTCTTTATTCCTATGGAACTTGACCTTGTTTTGGTTCAGAGGTCCATCTTTATCCCAAAACTAGATCCTGGGCACTTAAACCTACCAGTTTTCCATGGTTTAGAGGTCCTTTTTGGACATAAACATCTAGATTAGTTCAGAGGTCCTTTTTTGGACTTAACCTAATCATCAGGACATGACCAACTTAATGGTTCATCGGTCCTTTAGGAACTCTTTTATTTTTTTCCTCGATCCAACACTTTGGATAATTAGTGTGGACTCGATTTAAAACTCTTCCATCCAACAGATTCTTGATGGAGTAAGCATTGGTTGCTGTCTTAGCGATTACTTTGAACGGGCCTGACCACAACACATCTAATTTGGTTCTTCATCTGAAGCCATGCATATTGCAATAGGCGACTCTTTCCCCCATTTTATATTCTTCTAATGCCAGTTAGTTCTTATCATCCATCAATTTCGCTCGTATCCTTTTCTCCAAGGTTGTATCAAATGCTTGTGATTGCATATCAATAAGGATACTCAGCAGTCAGTTCAAGTATTTCTTGGTACTCATCCCAGACTTAGGTTCTACTACCAAATAAAAAATGGCAGCAACGCAGCCTTCCTCCCATATAGTAAATTAAATGGCGGCTTCCCCATCACTGTATAATGACTAATGTTGTAGGTGAACAACACTGAATTCAGGTACATTTCTCAGGCGGAAGTTTCCCTGCGACTAGCTTCCTCAGCATCGCAGCCAGCGTCCCATTGACCCATTCTACCAGTCCATTCATCTCCGGCTGGTATGGTACTGACATGACTCCTTGGATCCCCATTATTTTGTTTAGCCTCAGGGTCACATGAGATATGATTTTGGTCCCTTTGTTGCTCAGTAGGACTTGCGGACATCCATGCCAAAATACTTGATCCAGGATGAATCTCGCGATACTGGTAGTGTCAACTTTGGTTAGGGCTTTTGTTTTGACCCCTTTGTCAGATAATCGATGGTACTATGATGTACTTGACTCCCCCTGTGCTCATTGCCAGCGGTCCCATCACGTTGATGGACACTGTATGCCAGGCAAATCCAGGTCAGACTAGTCAGTATCCAGTTGTATTCTTGTGTGGATTATGCAACTGGCACTCCACGCAACAAGCCAGATGATCCGCGACATAGTAGTTAATTGATTCCCAGTAATAATACTGGTGAATATGGTTGGTTGTTTTTATCAGGCCTCCGTGCCTGACAACCTTATGAGCTGCTTGAACTATTGCTGCTCTTTCTGACAGTTTCAGAAATAATAATCATTTCCCATTTATCATCTTGAATACTTGTCCATCCATGATCTCAGTGCTTTCCATCGCTTTTCAAAGCGCACCTTGGATTTCTTGAGGCTCATCCTCAATTTCTCCTTCAACCATTCTCTGGAATAGCTCATATGACTGTGAGTATACCAACTGGACCATTGGTAACCGCGATAAGCCATCCGCGTTCTGGTGAGAGCCCCCCTCTTGGTGGACTATCTCATAATTGTAAGCCTGAAGCTTAAGTGCCCATCAGGCCAGTCATTCTTCTGGTTCCCTTATATTGTGCATCCAACACAGCAAAGAGTGGTGTGTCACCACCTTCAAGTGCGTTCCATGTATATACACCCAAAACTGCTTACATGCATAAATGACCGCAAGGCACTCACGCTCAGTAACGGTGTAGTTCCTCTCAACGGCTGAGAGTGTCTAACTCACATACGCCACCGGATGCTCATCTTCAAGTTCATCTACTTGGCTCAGTATGGCACCAATTGCCATCAACAAAGCATCAGTTTGAATGATAAACTCCCAATCAAAATTAGGATATTTCAGAATTGGCGAATTTATCAAAAGCAGTGTAACTCATTGAAGGAGACCTGGGCCTCTTCATTCCTTACAAATCCTTTTTTTGGATCCTTAAATAAATGAAATAAAGGCTCAGCTATTCATGCGAAGTCCTGAATAGATCTTCTATAGTATCTGACCAACCCAAGTAATACTTGGATGTCTTGGACACTTTTTGGCACAGCCATGCGCTCTATAGCTGCTATCTTCAGGGTTTGCAGCTGAAATCCACTTGAGTTGATCACAAATCCCAGGTATTCTAACTCTTTCTTTTTTTAGTGCTAGATGGTATTTTAACTCTTTCTTAAAGAAGTACACTTCCTTGGCTTGATCTTCAGGTTAGCCATAGACAGTCTCTTAAAAACTTCCTCCAAGTGGTGCAGGTGATCATTAAACGTTCTACTAAAAATATTGATATCGTCCAGATATACCAGGATGCATGACAGCTTCAGGTTGCTCAATATCACATCTATTGTCCTCTGGAACGTCGCGGGTGCTTTGCAAAGACCCTGGGGCATCCTCGTCAGCTGGTATAACCCCTGCGCAGTAATAATTGCATATAATTCTTGATCTTCTTCTAGCAAGTCAATCAGCCAGTATCCTGAGATTATATCCATCGTGGAGAAATACTTTACTTCTCCTAATCAATTCAGTGCATTGTCAATCTTCAGTAGGGGATACAAAACCTTCTTTGTAATTTATTTCAGCCTCAGATAGTTAATCTTTACCCGGTTCAATCCATCCTTCTTATTCACGATCAGAATCAGACTTGCCCAGGGACTTGACGACGGAACTAGAAGCCCATGCTTCACTAGTTTGCTGATCTCATCCTCCACTACTGCTTCAGCAGCTTTTGATTTTCGGATTGGTCTCATCATTATAGTAGATTTTCCCCGGTGTCAACCTTGTGAATTACATCTTGTGAGCATCCCAAATTGTGGTTGTCCTGAGTGAACACTTCCCAATATCTCTCAAATAATTTGAGTTCCTCTCCCATCTGCGCTTTCAATAGTTCAGCGAGTTGCTCTCAATCAACCAATAGATTGATGCTTTTGGCCACCCCAGAATTTAATCCCAATTGATTGAGAGACCCAAAATTAATGAAACGTCTCAATTCTGCCATCAGGATCAAATGAATAAATGCAAACATCTGATTCCTCTTGATCTTCATCAGTTTTTCGCACGAATTCGCCAAGAGAACTTGTATTTCTCCATGGCCTGCATTATTATCCCAGGAGCCACCCATGGCTCCACTCTGGACTTCTTCCAGGGGCTTCTGAATTCTCCATACAACAGCTCCAGAATCTCTAAAGTCAACCCTGTGCCAACTAATATCTGCGATACAACTGGTATGGCCCTTTCCTTCTTGATCCTTAATGGAATTCCCCAGTTTTCTAGGATTTCCGCCGGCATCTCTTGTCATTTCCTACCAACTAATTGGTATCAAAGCAGTACAATGCCATCATTGTATATCAGACTAATGAATTTGTTTCTCCAAATCAACGGAACTTCACCATCCTTCTGGTATACCAATAGTAATGTCTGACCCAGGATGGTCAATGTATTATCCTTAAAGTTACATTTAACTCCATACTTCTGCAGAAACTACGTTCAGATCAGGTTATTGTAAACTTTGGTTCGCCAAAACTATCTCTGGCACAGATACCACCAATGACCTAAAACATAGTGGCAACACACTATACGCTCCACAAGAAATGGCGGTGTTCAGCCCAGAAGTTTTGTATTCTCTCTTATGTTCCAAGTCTGGAGAAATCTTCAGCCTCTTCACCATCTTAAGTTGACACAATATTGATGGGTGCTCCACTATCAACTATTGCCTTCACCCTCACTTGATTCACTTGAATATCTATATAAATAAGTTCAGAGTATTGTAATATAGTATTTACTGAGTGAATAGCGGCGTTATTAGCTGAATCTAGGGTATAAATAATCTGCGCTGATAAATCAGGAAATGATTCCTTTATCGTGCAAGGGGGATCAACAGATTGGCCTCATCCAAACAAACATCTGATAACTCATCAGGATTCTTGGTGGTCCAAATCTTCTCAGCCAGTTGTCAGGCGTACGTCTGAGCAACTTCCTGAATTATCTTGAGGTCGATCTTTTTCGCCCCAGCTCTGGTCACAGCATTTACATCCATGTTGACCACTTAGCTGATCCTGCTTGTCGTCTATGAATAGATCGCTAATGTCTATCTCTTCATTCATGATATTGGTAGGAACAGGTTTCTCCGCCGCTCTAGACTGTTTCTTGTCTAGGCAGAGGACCCTTTTCCCGAATCTTTGGCGGCTGCTGTCTCCTTGGCCTGGAGCAAGTTAATCTGATCCTTCAGCTTTTTGCAGTGTGCGGAGAAATGTCCTTTCAGCCACACTGAAAGAAGACCTTCTCTTTCTTGTTTAACCGTCTGAATTCCTCAGGCTTATTTCCTAGCAAAGTTCAGTTGGTAGCCTTTTTTGCTCCTTTGTTTCCCTTCATGGGATTCGGATTTTGGACCAGATTAGAATTGAAGCTTCTATTTAGGGCATCAAATGTCACTCCCAAAATCTTCAAGTTGTCTACCATTTGTGAGGTAGTTATCTCAAATCGCAAATACAGAAGACATCTAATGCAAATAGCGATAGGGTCAAAGGGCCGCTTGCAAAGCGATTCTTACATCATAGTCATCTAACACCTTCTCTCCAGCCAGGATCTGCAACTCCTGGTAAAATTGATCCGCGAAGCTAGCAAGAGACTCATCTTTATGGTTTTGAATTCCCATAAATTCTTGCTTGCGTTTCAACATGCGGGTTGGACTCCCAAAATCCTTCATTATGGCCGCCTTAGCCTCAGCATACCACCAGCTGTCCCCCTCCAAATGGGGTAACACTAGGTTCTGGTAGTCAGTGTCCAAGCAGTTCATGACCATCAACGCCTTTTGACAATCTCAGTATCCAATCATAGTCATGTCAAACAGTTAGAAAAACGCTGGGGCGTTATCCTGATGGAACGCTAGTAATTTTGGCATTGGTTTAAATTCCTTTGAGTTATCTATATCCAATTCTCTAGGTTTGTCCAATCAGTTAATTTGAGTAGTGACTTCATGGTCATCTCCAAAATGGCATTAAAGGTGGGAGGCATATTACGTGGGGTATTTGACTTACCAAGTTTCATGCGAGGACTTGTCTCTTTGACATTGCTGGCTATATTGGGCTCACATGCACATCTGTGGGATTTTAAGTCCTCTACTTCTTTCATCAATTTCTCAAGATCTGCACCAAACTTTCTTTAACAAATGTGATCTGCTTCTCGCTCCGTTTTCAGGAATAGAACCGCTTGAACGAGATCTCCATCTTTCTTCTTTAATGAGTTTACTTTGTCGAGTAACTCATTCCCAAAGTTGAATACATTTTCTACTCCTTCCTTCACCTTGGTGACTCGCTCTTCCAAGGCTGTGAACTCCCGATGGTCCACTGAGTTTAAAGCATTATGATTCACTGTGGCGATCTCAGTCCACAACGTGCGCATATCTTATTTATACAACATTATTAATAGATTCTTTACTCAACTACCCCTGTAGTGAGCACCAAATTGTAAAAATTTACTTGAGTGTGCTTATTAGCAAACAACCCAGTGATCTTTTTAATGCACAGGTTCAATTTCCTCATGCACCTCGCGTTGTATAGAATGTAAATTCTGATAATAGTATGGAGACTATTATCCATAGTTGAGTTTTAACTATTATTAGGCCCAACGCTTCAGCCAGTACTTCTGATTATATACTCTGTAAGTCGTACTCATAGGGATTCATTCCCGATATTTCTGTCCACCCAATCTTTGTCAAGATCTCCTGATGACTGTCTCTTTTGGCCCAACACACAGTCAGCAGCTATCCCTAATTGTGGTTCCCTTTGTCTCTAGATCTCCACTTGGATTTCTACTCTTCTTTCTGAGAGTCTTCCAATTATTGCCTTCTGCAATAATATCCTTGAAATGGAACGTCACAATGGATGCTGATAGTTTAACTATAAGCAGAGTTGACAATATTATAATAAAACTAATAATACTAATATTAATGTTTTACTAAATGATGGTTTTTTATTATAGTAAATCCTAGGGGAATTATATAGTAGGGGATTCAGCTGTCTAACCCTTAGTTGACACCTCTTCAATGAAACAGAAGCTGTTGAAATTGAATCACCCTTCCTCATCTCAGCAGCGATGGTCTTCCCCATACTAGCTAGGATTCCATCATTGGACATCCATAAGACCTCAAATGAAAGAGTCGGAAAACGTGTCCCTAACATCTTCCTCTCAATTAAGCGAACCAACCATAATTGACTAGTAACCTGCTTAGGTAATGGGAATTTTTACCCATTATGGCAGTTCACTTTACCAATCAATTAATTCGCTAATTGCAAGTGGCATCACTCGCCTCGCAATTCACTATTCATTCCCAGTCATTTGGTGATGAAACCCAACTGATCCCAATTGGTACACCTGATAGTTAATAATTATCAGATGCCCCTATTTCGTCGGCCACTCCACCATATGAGATCTTAGGTATTCATCCATATTGATCCCTGATGGATATGACCAGGTGAATATCCCAAAATCCACCAAACGTAGTTTCTCCAAAACTTGGGCCAACCAATTTCCAATTCACTTTGCCTTAGGGAATTTTCCCCTAGGACACCAGGTAATCTAGCAGGCTGGGTATATGGGCAAAAATCCCAATACTTGACCAGGTAATAAGCGGGATATTAAGGTGTTTTTGGGGTTGGTTGGCTGCTTTTGTTGGTGTAAAAATTTATTAGTTTGTTCTTGTTGGCAAACAACCCTAGTAATCTTTTTACTGAACAGGTTTAATTTCCTCATGCACCTCGCATTGTAAAGAATATATTATCCAATAATAGTATGGAGACTATTATCCGTAGTTGAGTTAGAACTATTATCAGGCCCAACGCTTCAGCTGGTATTTCTGATTAAATAATTGATAGTTGTACTCATAGGGATTTGTTCCCTGTATTACTGTCCACTTGATCTTCATCAAGATCCTCTGATGACAATCTCTTTTTTTAGTACTAGATGGTCTCTCTGATGACAGTCTCCTTCAGCCCAACACACAGTTGGCAGCGATCCCTTAGTCATGGTTCCCTTTATCTCTAGATCCCCGCTTAGATCTCTACTCTTCTCACTGAGAGTCTATCAATTATTGCCTTCTGCAATAATATCCTTGTGATGGAACTTCGCACTGGATGCTGATAGCCTAACTATAACTGAATTTGCAATAAGAACTAATTATGCTCTAATGTATTAATTTGTATCTGTTTATATCTATATCTTTTATTATAGTGAATCCTAGGGAATTATAGGAGATTCAGCCAACTGACCTCGGTTGACACCTCTTCAATGAAATGGAAGCCATTGCCATTAAATACCCTTCCTCATTTTGGCAGCGATGGTCTTTCTCATCCTGGCTAGGATTCCATAGTTGAACATCCTCGAGACCTCAAATAAAAAAAAGAGTCAGAAACATGCCCCTAACATTTTTCTCCCAATCCAAGTGAACCAACCATAATTGGCTAGCAACCTGCTTAGGTAATGGGACTTTTTACCCATTATGGCAGGTCACTTCATCAACTGATCGATTTGCTAGTTCTAGGTGTCATCATTCACCTCAAAACTCACCATAAATTCCCAATCAGTTGGTGATGAAACCTGACCGATCCCAATTGTTATACCTGATAGTTAATCACCTTCAGATGCCCCTATTTTGTCAGCCACTTCACCCAATGAGATATTAGGTATTCATACAGATTGATCCTTAATGGTTACGACCAGGTGAATATCCCAAAATCCAAAGAACATAGTTCTTCTGAAATTTGGGTCAACCGATTTCTGATTCACTTCGCTTTAGGGAATTTTCCCCTAGAGACACCAGGTAGTCTAGCAGGCTGGGAATATGGGCAAAAACTAATACATCCACCCTCTTGCCTAGATTTCCAGCGAGAAAAGGACTGGGGCATGAGAACACCACTTTGGATTCTGGTCAAATACTTAATTGGTTCAAGTGGAGTACACTCGTCAATACTCAAAACTGCTTGGGATGATCTTCAGCATATGGCATTCCTCCTCTTCCTCCTCGTTACCGCCTTCTCTGAGCGCGGTCTCACGAACTTCTGTCATGCCAGGCTGATCAATTTACTCATAACGATATTAGTCCTGGGATCCAGTTTTCCCCCCAGCAGGGTATATGACCCACTGTCATATTCAGGATTCTTAGACTGGTATCCTTGAATTCCTGATTCTCTTCTTGTCCTAGACAGGAGAATCTTGCTGTTGATGTTTGTTTCATGGCTTAAATAAGAATACTTAATTCTATTCGCCCTCATTATTTCGCTCATAACCTCTTGGCTGTAAGTCATTCTTAATTCTTCCCTCAGAAAGCTTATTTCATCAATTTTTGAAATTAATTTCCTGAAATTGGTGCCTAATGGATTATAGAGTGCATAATGTCAACTTTTATATAAGTCTGACATCTTCCCTCTATCGTTCTCATATATTTAACTCAGAATCCTGCTATCAGCAACTTCTTAACAGTCTGTCAGATTCAGACCTCCGATTCTTCCAGCAGATGAGTTGGGATGCTCAGAGGAACCTCTTTTATGGTCCTTCCAGGACTCATACGCCTAATCTGGCGCAAGGGGTAGTCCTTCCATCAAATTACAAGAAATGGTAACCAATTTTATCAAAACCAGGCGTGCCATCATTTCAAACAACTCTCGGCTGACTCTCTTTCCTTGCAGTCAATCCCTGAGTTTGACTTTGAAACCCATCTGTATTTGGCTCCTTTTGCTGATGCTCCAAACATTATCATCGAT
>JAKSZP010007426.1:0-25529 GCA_022478985.1 Massospora cicadina
CCCCCACCCCAGTGCTTGTGAGCTTGGCCCCCACACCTGGCTCATCTGCCACTAGTCCCACCCACCTGAGGGCTCTGGAGCACCCCATCCAAGGGGAGCCTGGCCCTAACACCTGCCGCGGGTCCGTTTTCCTCTCTGACAGTACCCCTGTTCATGTGGTGGGTCCTGTGCCACCCCTCGCTGGTGCACGAACTCACTTACTCAAAACTGAAGGCCAGCAACTGCAAACTTCTGAAGGAGTCATCATCCTCCCCACCTCTCCCACCCTTGGGGGTTGCCCTGCAAGACTCGCGGTTGCCCCCATTGCAACCATCTGGTTTGCCTTAGGGGGCCTTCAGTATGTTAATGAACATTTACTTTCCTCACATCCCCAATAGATCTCCCCTTCTTCTAGTCACATGGACCGCCGTGCCCTTGGCATTCTGGGCTCTCCACTGGGTACTCACACACCCTGACTGGGAGCCCAGTCTAATTCTTATCAGCTGCATCCATGACATATCCTTTCAAAAGTAAAAGGTAATATTTCTCTTACTAAGCCCATTTTTTGAATTAAAAAGTGACCAGATCAAGACCAGAGAGAATATCACATCTGCTAGTATGTTACTGCACCTATAGAGCAGTACCTCACAGCCTCCAACCCCAGCAAAAGTAGGACTTTTCACCCATCAGTACTAAGTATAAAGAAACAGATGCCATGCCTACACTTCAGCAGTTTTTATATATAATTAAAAAATTACATCGCATTGGAGAATAAATCTGCTGGATGTCTTTTCACTGACTCAGCTGACATTGATATTGAAAACAGTACCTGCTCACCTCAAAATTAATTGGCACCTACTCCCACAACTAAGCAGCACACAATTTTAGTAAAATAAAACCTTTTTGAAGCATGCTGGTATGGAAAGTGATTCCACTGGATCAATTCCTACCACTGAAACCCATGGTGTTGTCAGAAATGGTACCCAATCCCATCAGGGCGAATTGGTAACATCCCCAGCATATCTTACTCATAATTTTTTAAAATGTTGCTAATGGAGGTACAAACCTAACAACAAAACCCACACCTCATAGGATACAAGAACTCCCCAGTTGTAGATTCAATGTAAGCTACCCCTAGTAAACCTACTGGACTTATCAAAGAGAGTTCTGGGGGGTGCAACAAAAAAGGTCTATCATTCTTGGGAATATTCTTCTATAGAAATCAACCTGGCCACATGACAAATTAAACTTCAAAAGTGCCAGCCATAAATTCTGACAAAGTTGCAGTTACATTAGAACCAAATCTGACAAAATATGTATGAGATGCTCACCAAATTAATTGTGCTAAATCCCTAATGAATCATCAGTCATGTCAGGGATAATCTCTGCTAAAATTTTAACCCACTTGCCCACCAAAAATTGTCAGGCCATATCCCTGAAAAATTTTAGTCAATGTAGGGGACTATCCCCACTCAAATTCAAAATACTCGCTCACCTAATCCATCAGAATATGACTCTGATGGGGTAACAGTAGCACAAGGAACCAAATCTGATGGATCAGAAAACCAGGCTAGCTCATTAAAAAATTAAAAGTTTTGCTGGAGGGATTCATCACCATCACAAACAAACTGTCATCCATGGCACCCATAAAGTATATGCCTGTGCAAAAAGATATGCTTGCACATTATGGTGTGTTCTCCCACAATATTAACCAGTGGGAGGCACTTCAGTTCCTTACTCCATTGTGATTCAATGGATTATAAAAACATTACGCCTGATATTGCTGCCATTTGGAGAGACCATAAGTTCTCTGCTGGGGCTGCCAAATGCTGGCTAGATCCCCAAATCTTGCTGAACATGGCAGTAATTTTTAAATCATCATGGGTTTGTACCAAAGATGCGCTCAATTGGCTGAAACTTCTGCTTGACCACCAAACTATAAAGGCTGCCATCTGATAGTATCTGAGTCCCAGGAATGCAAAAGTCTAGACAGAAGCTGAAATCAATTTCTACAATGTGATGGATTATACCAAAAATGGAGTATCAGTAAAACTCATCCAAGATGTCAGAACTTTGGGCCTCCTACCAGTGAAATTTACCACTTATGTGAAACTCTTTCTGAATATTCAACTGCACTATAATGGGCTCACCACGCCCTTACAGTTGATATGTCACTAGTATAGTATAACACCACATTTCCCCAAGAAGGCTCTACCATGGATTGCAGGTGTGTTTAAGGCTACTGAAGCCTTGCACTGGACATATACCCACACTCTTCTGGTAACTGTATATGAACTGTTGAAGGCAGGTTAGAAAAAGGAGAATGCAGTAAAGTGGGGGCCCTTCTGGTATTGGTCACCAGAAGAAGCCATCAACTGTGAACCAAAAGGTTCACCTCATTGGAAATGAAATACTGATTCTGCTCCAGTGCCAATATTGATCTGGTCTGAAAGTGGGTAGACTAAGTGGTGATTAATAAAATCCTTGAAACTTCCATGGATGCACCTTTCCATTGTAAAATGGAAAATCTGGTGGTTTTCACCACGCTTGCAAAACAGCTGATTGTGATGCGGTGGGGATTAACTCCAAAACCACCCAGCAGTGGATGGAACATGAGATTTCTCCACAAGCAGCACTGGTGATGAGGAAAGTCACAACACCCAACCTTGGGTAAGAGTGGCTCCAGGCGGGCATTAGGATCAAGACCATCTGCAACTGGAAACAGTTGTTCCTGGAACTATCCGTTGCTTCTTTCTACACTGCCAAAGGCTTTTCTACCACAGAAGCATTCCAGTGGAGTGAAGTGGACATGCCAGATGAAATGGTGAGAGTATTCACCAGATGGAAGCTAGAACAGTATCACAGTGAAGGATTGGTCCTAGTGGAATTCAATTACACTGGCAGTTCTTCAACAGTACCTCCATCCAACATGTGGTCCTGAAGTTACCCTCCACTGGTACCTGTCAAGAGAGTGTCTATAACTCTCCAGTTCCCAGCTAGATTGTGCACGGTTCACAGCCACAAAGCTAAGAAATTCGTCATCATGGATATAGTAAAGAAGGGCACTGTGAAGGGCGCCAGATCCAAAGGAACCCTGTGCAAGGGAGCATAGTATGGTGTAGAGTTTTTGGAAGTTGATAAACAGGAGCACTTGGGTGGGCCCCACAGGGGAGCTCATATGCAAGCTGAGATCAGTGCTGAAGGGTTTGGGTGCCTCAATTTGGAGGGAACTAAGGGGACCCAATGGTGCACTTTATCTTGGAAATACATTAAGGAAGATAGAGCGGCCAATGTCATTAAAGACCTGCTTGAGAATGTCCTTACACAGGTTTGCAATAGTAACCATAAATTAAAAAAACTGTAAATGAACGGGGATTTACTAAAGGAAAGACAACCAATGAGGAAGGTTGGTATTGAAGAATCATATTTAAATAATTTTGGGGGAAACAATCAATTGATTGAAATGGTACTAAGCTCATTTTTACCAATAAGCACATGCTTCCATTGGGCAGGATACTATAGCTAGTAATCAACCAAACTCAGGTTATTGATTGAAGCTGAGGCTGACCTGAGCTGGAAATCTTGTAAATTGTACAGGGTTCAAAACCCCCATTTTCCTATCAGTTGAACTGAACTGTCATGGTTTGTATGGTAACTCATCCATTTTAATGCCAATGCCAAAACATGAGGCTGGGCGTTATGCACTTCACCTGAACCAACCTGGGCATATTTGGCCTGCACCCAGCGTTGGTCCAAGGTGTGCTTTAGGTCAGGAATGTCCTGCAGCTTGACCTTTTGGGCCTCCTGATGCCCAGCCTTGTCATGGCAGTTGGTACCTTCAATTAAGTCATGTAAACATGACCGTACCATCTGAAGTTCTCACTGACTGATGTCCTATTCTGGAAAAATTTGGAGATCAGAGAATCAATAGCTAAGAATATTAACTGCCGTGGTATTAACATATGCCAAGTTGAAGCATTTGAACCAAGGGTTCATCCTTAATGAATCTCTTAGCTGAACAATGAAGGGCAAAACTCCATCTGATGCCCTGAAGCTCACTATAAATAACAAGCTGTACAGCACTGCAGCATCTCAGTCTGATTAAAATTCATGATATGGTGATGGGGCCACATTGACTTTATCTGTCAGCTTATCAGTAAGGGGATTTACAGAATGACAAGAACCTAAGTCTTACCTCAAAAGATGATATCCGTTTAGCCTGCTTCTAGTGAAGGAGGAGTAGTCTGGTTTGATAATGTCAATTTACCATGAGCTTAATAATAACTTGATGAATGGTAACTTTAACCATCATTGGGTGGCCAAACATAGGTACATTAACTTTGCAATTTTAGGTGAGCTTGAACAATAAACTCATGGAGGTCAGAATCCAATATAAGAATGTATACATGTGAATGAAACTGACCCATTACACAAACCAAACTGACAGTGGGTCACATTTTAAAAGCTGTTGACAGATTGGGAAAGGGAATGAGTTTTGAGGTGATCTTCACTGACCTCTTATATTATGGGGAGATTCAGGAGTTCAGACAGTCCAGCAGTGATTATATTGATAAGTGCCTTTTCCCTCACACCGTGGAGTTGCTCTATGAACCAGCCCCTTGTATAAAATCAAAATGAAATCACCTTGCCTTAATTTATACACTTGTAGAGTCTCAACAATGTAATATATGTAAATAGGAAGATGTCAAGCAGGTATGCCAGTTCTGCTATCAGACATACCACACGATGGCTCAGAGCCATCATAATAAGGTGAAAATGACCAAGAATTTGACTATTATCCTGTTGGTGGAGTCACCAACCTTGGGATGAAAACCTTCCTAATACCAAAGTTTAGGAATGAATCCTTCAGAACCCTATGGAGGTCACAGACATGAAGCATCAGCAATGGGAGCTAAACGTTTTCCATAAAAAGCATGAGAACAGGAAGTGGCCAAGCAACCTGAAGCAGATGATAAACCCTTAATGGACCCTACCTCAAGCATACAATATGGATGAGGGGATGAGCCCTACCCAGTTGCATCCTGCCTATTATAAGAAGAGTGGACAGTTTGGGAGGAGGAGTGCTAGCAAAAAGCTGGCACCACTAAGTCATCCAAGAAGAGCCCATCCTGGAAACTAGAAGTTTAGCAAATAAACCCACCAAGAAAAAATTTGGTAATAAGGCAGCATGAAAACCATCAGCAAAAAAGCCTAGTGCCAATGACCAATTACTCTTTGTAGACGCCAAACAACCAGAGTCACCTGAATGCATCCCAACAAAAAATACACATTCACTGAGAAAACCAATAGCAGGTCAGGTAATTGATTGGTGAGTGCTGCCACAATTTCCATTTAATCTGGAGTATCAAAAGCTCTCCCTAAGCTGGTGCTCAAACCGTTGTCATTATCAATTGACAAGGAGATGGGGATGAGAAAGGAGTTTCTGATGCACAAAAAGTCTGGCAACAAAATATCCATGCACACTAACTGACCTCAAAAAGCGCCAAATATCACATGCTCATCCTTGGTAACATAAACCGCCAAAGAACCAACCTTCATTTTTGACTTAATCTATAACTCAGACAACCCAAATTATCCTCATACTCATGGGTTGGGTAACCAGTAATATTTATAGTGACCATGAATGCTAGTGGGATGATGAGCATTTAGATAAGGAGAAGGAAATTATACCATTTTAAAACTAATAATACAATTGATAAAACTTTGATTTTGAAAATGCAAGCAGGCAGCCAAAGAATAAATAGTGCCAAAATTAGATTAAGATACAATGAGCTACCTGCGGTCCCTCCAGATCAGGTGTCAAGCCCTTTGGATAGATAATGTGGCCATTGTTGAACTTAACAAGAACATTGACATGGTATTCATTGATGAAACTCATTCCAGATGGATTTTAGTGGCCATTGCCACAAGTAAGGAAAATGGAATAAGCTTCTGAGTGTCTGTAGTATACACATCACTGAAGCCTCACAAAAACCAAATCTTTTGAAATTTTTATTTTAGGTGCCAACTGATGAAGCTACAGTCATAGCAGAAGACATGAACAGTTGGAAAAATGAAAGTTTTGAAACAAATTAAATAAGGTGCCCTAAGCATAAGGCCAAGGATAAGCTAGAGTACTTGGTCAAGTCAGGGATGTGCCTTACAATCAATGAAGAGGATGATGACCACGCTAACCTCACAAAGTGGTCATATGATCCCAGCAGAGCACCGCAGACAGGTTCTCTCTTGGATTACATGCCATGTTATCTGGCCTCAAGCCACTGATGTTTAATAATGAATTTGCATAAACTCTGAAAAACAACCATATGATTGTCCATATGGAATATGACATGGGTTGATACCAAAGCGCTGAGAATGGAGGTCACACCAGTGACACTGTGGGATGGGGAATGGCGGTGCAAAATAAAAAAACATACTTGGCTAGTTGCTTACTTGGACCATCAGCCAGGATTTGATTCTCTTGAACAATAGATCAGAGTCAAGGAGAAAATCAAGCATGACATCATGAAGTTTGAGAAAGCTAAAGCCTACAAATGAACTGCCACCACAAAGCAGCTGAAGATAGCTCTGGATATCTTGAAGCTTTCCTAGTGAGACAGAAAAGAACTGTGTAACATGTACCAGACTACACACAAACATTATTAAGCTTTAATGACCAAACATGATGCTGAGTGCCACGTGAATGCTACCTATTGGTTCCAAAGCTTGAACTGGGATGATGACCAAAAAGGGCCTATCTAGCCTCAAGAAAATCTGACTCAAGGCCAAGATCTGGCAGATGGAAACTCCTTTGGGCACAGTGTCCTCTGACCCTATGATAATCAAGCATGAGATTTAACAATTTTTTGGCAAACTATTTTGGTACTGAGGGACAAGATAACAGCAACTGAATCTATTATTGACCTGGCCAAGCCAGTGCTATGGGGCTGCTCTCCAGATGATGCCCAGAAGTAACTACCAGAATCACCATCAATGAATTTAAATGAGCATTAAAAGAGTCTTCACAAAGAGAAAATCCACAGGAACTAACTATATGTGCATTGATTTTACCACGTTATCTATGACAGCATTGTACTGGAGCTCACCAGCCTCTACACCTTTTGTCTTCAAACCAGACGCCAAAATTCCTGGAGGACAGGAGACCCAGTTTGTACTCCTGTACAAGAAGGAGCTCCAACAACAACTTTGAAACTGGCACCTAATTATCCTCTTAAACGCTGAATAGAAACTTCTAACATATATTCTGTCAAACAGGCTAATGGCAAAAGCACTGCGTACCCTCCATCATGCCCAGCACAGGTTTATCAAGGTTTACACCAATTGGAACAGTATCAGGACCATCCATAACATGCTGTAGGACACATGAGGATCTGGGAGGGCTACCTTATGTTGCTTATCATGGAGAAGGCCTATGATTGGGTAGCGGGGCCCTTCTTACATGTGGCATTGAAAATGGTAGATATTTACACCACTTTCTGCTCTTGGATCTCAACAATGTATGAAGGTCTTACAACAAATGTGATTGTGACTGATGGCCTCACAAATGATATTCCAATCAGCCAGGGTCTCCACCAAGGCAATCCCATGTCACTGATCCTATTCAACTTCATGGTTAATATCCACTTGGCAACAGAGGACATGAAACTCTGGGGCCTCATCCACCCCAACCAGTGGCCGCTGAAAACGCAAGCCTTTACAAATGTCATTATAGTAGGAATCAGCTCACCATATGACCTTTAGGCACTGAAAATCTTCTGAGCCTTTATCAATCAGCATTAAATGTGAAGATAAACTTGATAAAACTGCCCTAATGAGGGTCAGCATACCCAACTTCAGCTCACCAGCTGATCTAGTGCTGACCAAGAACGCCCAGATGATCCATTACATAGGAATTTTATTCAACATTGAGGTTATGGCAGTACTTGAAACCAAAAAGGCGGTATTGTTAAGTTTTTCAGTCCAAATGGCCTGCTGGAAACATGTGCATCTCAATCTCAAGGAAAAGTGCTGGCCATTAACATTTTCCTTATCTCCATACTCTGGTATATCACCCACAAACTTTTGATGAGCCCAAAAACTAGAGAAGAAGATAAAGACTCTTTTTTGCACTATCTCTGGTTCAAAGTGAGAGCAATGACAATCACCCTCAATACCCTGTTAATCCAAAGCGCAAAGGGGGAATGGTCCTGCTTGATTTTAAGTTCCTTTCCTGGAAGATATAGGCCAAGTATCGCCTTCAAATGGTGCAAAAGCTCATGCTCTGCTTGACCCTAGAGTAGAATGTTAACTGGGCAGTAGCCCAGGGCCTTCAGGAGCCAATTTCCTTTTGCTCCTTGCATGAGTGGATGGTGACCCACCCAAGAATGCTTGCCTGAAATGCCAGTTCCTACTACTGGCAGTTATGCAATTGGGCTATGTGGCTAGGAGGTTGGTTGTCCAAGCTCTGGTGTGTGATGCTAGCCAGGTTTGTAGATATATCAAGTCCCATAGTTCTGCCATGAATTCCACAACTAGCGGGAGAAATGTAATTAAATCAGCCATGAATTTTCAAATAAGGCCATCAAAATTCTCTTCAAGTCTACCCTGGTCAAATATTAAAAACAGCTCCTGAAAATCTGGTGCAATCATCTCACTCAACCCCAAACACTCAACAACATTGCAGCTGAAGCCCACAATGCAAACTACCCCTGAAGGAGTAAAATTTGGGTTTTAATTTCCGTCTGATCACCTCTAAGCAAAGGTCAGTCACCTGGTTAATATTACACTGAGCATTCAAATCCAGGTACTCAAAATGGACTGAACTACCCACATAAGGACTGCCCCATCTGCACTGAACTGGAAGCAGAGATTGGCCACTGCTATTATGTTTGCCTGTCTATATGAAAGTACTGGTCTACAATGGGGTACCTCCTTTTAGGTGTTAAATTGTTGGAGGAGCTGCACCTGTCACAAGACCTATTTTTGCATTGACCTTGCAGACATCCCCAATCCAGCTGCATGCATTCTTATACCATTAAAGTATATGGTAGTACACTTGGCCCTCGTTGCCAAATGTCTCAGCAATGAGCACCACCATTACAAGAGTTTAGTGTTGAAGACAATTCAGAACCTATCCAATCAGCTCTAGCAGATCACCAAATTTTTGTGCCTTATCCCCAGGTGTTATAAAGCTGCACACCTGGCTTTTCCCACTAAATTGCTCATCATATGTGATGAAGCAACCAATCAATTAAATGTCCAATGGCCTGTAAGCCTGTCAGTGCTAGAACTGAGGCTAGCAATGGCAATTGCAAACCAGCAATGGTCAGAGATGCTAGCCAACTAGCAGCTCACCTTCCCAGTCCTTTTGAACTCAGCCTAATCTCTTGTATTCCACCCTTTCCACTTAATTTCAATTCATTTTTTTCTAAATAAAGTATGGAGATTTAGAAAAACCACACAAAAGTAAAAGGGCACCTAAGTTGGAGCATCCTCTTTTTTGAAAAAGAAAATCATCCAAATTGGTCCAGTAGTTTCAGAGTTATGCATGAATTTTAAAATTTTATTTAAGGTGGGCTGACCTGGGGATAATACTGCACCAATTAAGGGATTAGAGAAATGGGAAAGAAGGATAAAACCCAGAAAACCTCCATGCATGGCATATGATAGGGCAGAAACTCCATGGACACCTTGCTTTTATCTATCTCAGTTTGGGGCATTGGTGTGCAATGCCAACACAGTCAAAATTGTCCCCTACCCAAAGTTCATCTACCAGGATAAAATTTGGGGAGTCAGTGGTAGAGAGTACATACTCTACCACTGGGGTATCCTCCCTTAGAGTTATGCATGAACAAACATAAAAAATATATACAGATCAAATTGAGAACCTTTTTCTTTTTACCGTTGGCTGTAAAAAATCATTATATATATTATATATACTATCTCAAAAAACAAATTTACTAAAATAATAAAGCTTACCACAAATATCTATGCACATTGAGAACAATATTATGCTATTTTTTAATTATCAAATATAAAATAAAGTCATATATAGAATATATAGAATATATTAATGATATATAAATTATAATGCTAATCTTTATATTAAATTGGCTGAACAGTTTGTGGTTATTTAGTCAATTTGATAGGCTCAATAATTTTACACAAGCAGATGGAAACTTTATCAAATCATTAGCCTCATTATTCATTAGCCTCATTTATTTTGGTAATCAGAAAGTGGTATTTTGTTTAATTCATTAGAAACACTAGTTTCTGTATACAGTTGGTGATTTGTTGATGTGATGGGTTTTTTTAATTTTGGTTAGTGGTTGGTAGTTTTTAGTTGATTTGACAGATTTAATGTTTTACTATGCAGTTTAGTGTTTGTTTAGTTAAGTTGATAGGTTAATTACTGTAAACTTATTGATGTCCATCTACCAAAATACCAGATTTGTAATCAATCACCATCTACTCTATAAATTTTAATATAAAAATCTAAAGTTAATTTGAAGCTATCAATTTTTAAATTTATTGCGGGGAAGGCTGACCATGGGACAGACACTTCTGAATATGACTCAGACAAGACAAAACTCAGTACCAGGTGAGGCACCCCAGAGAAGCGATGCTATCTCTTGTTGCCAGCGGGAACGCCACTTATGGGAAGGGGAGGGAACGTGTGTAGGGGGCGTAGCCACTATTGAGCACGTGTGGAGGAAGGGGTCTGATTTGATGAACCAGACTGGGAACCAGGAGGAGACCAGCTGCCGGCGACGTGGTGGGAGATATCCAAACATCCACGCTTGAAAGTGATCCACCAAATGAGACTGGAATCTGTGGACAGCTTCAGGGAGGGTGGGGATGGATCCGGCGATGGCATCCAAGACAATCGTGTGGATAGTCCACATGGCGATTGCAACCACCAGAGCATGAAGGGAGGGTGGGAGGGGGGAGGCCATTGATGAAGCAGACATATCTCTTGACAGACTGAAGGGATGTGTTTGATCCTGGCCTAGCAGACGTTGAACTTCGCGCCATATTACTTTAGAGGTGGGGCACTTCTCCAGGCGGTGAAACAGCGTTCCATACTGGCCACACACGACACAGGATGAGTGTAAAGCATTAGAGCGCTCAGCTGTACGGTACACCCGCCTCAGTCAGCGCCACACATGGGAACGGACTTGAGGCTGCAACAGAGGATGGTGTGCATATTTCCAGATAGTCTTTTGGGTCTCAGTGGAATAAGGGATGTCCATCAAGTCCAGGTAGTCCACCCTGGATAGGACTTGGGGTCGAATGGGGATCACGCCATCATGGATGGGTAGCCCCTGTACCTCTTGTGTGAACTGAGGAGAGGGGCGGCCTCTTTGGGTTGTATGTCCACTAATACGAATTCTCCACTCTGCGCTTCGCATGGAGAGTAGGATTCATTTGTAGTGGGTTTTTGTCCCGTGAGGACCTGTGGCTGATGTGTGTGATGCAAGGTATTTCATCAGGGAGTGGGGGTTTGATGGGTTGTTGAGGCCCAAGGCTCAGGAGAAGTTGGAGTGGGCTGCGCGGGACCAGTGTTGGGATGGGAGTGTAGGAGCAGTGACGGCCGCAATCCAGGTGCCTAGGATCTTGGCAGCATGGGCTTTGAAGTCAAGTAGGCCCATGCCACCATGATGATGAGGGCCAAACATGACCTCTAGCCATACTGGTGGAGGGCGGCCTGACCAAAGCCAACCTTGTAGCAAAGCATACAGGGATTTGAAGAAGCTTGGGGAGAAGGGGATGGCGTGGGCTCCAAACCAGACTTTGGATAGGAGCATAGAGTTGGCAAGAACAACCCTGCCAGTGAGGGTAGTAGGGTGGGCTCTGAGAAAGGCGATTCGCTTCGTCACGTTGTCCAGTATATGGCCCTCCATTACTGCTGACGCGTATCCTCCTGCCTCCAACCACACGCCCAGATGGCGTACCGGTCCTATGGTAGGTCGCGGCACAAAGGGGAGCACCAGTGGAGCGGTGTGTTTTGAGTTAGTAAGGCGTGGACTTGGGCGAGCAGCTGGGCTGGGTTGGAAACTACTTGCTGAGGCCCAGCAGTTCTGAAACTGACCAAGGAGGATGATTTCAGTTTTGGAGGCGTTCAGTGCCACGTTGCTTACCCGGGAATATTCCTGGATGAGGGCTTCAAGCGCGCGTGCATCTTTATTATTAGACACCCCCACCACGCAATCATCTGCAAATGCCATCATCTTGACTGGGGTTTGGCCTGGCACATGGACCCCAGTGAGTTGGGCATTCACATTTCGCAGTAGTAGGTCAAGGCTGAAGTTGTATAAGAGTGGGCTCAGGGGGTCCCCTTGTCGCAGGCCCCTTTGAGGATGGACTACATCTGTTAGGAAACCTGGGCCGCGCACAGCCATTGTTGCAGATTCCGTGAGCAGCATCACCCAGTTAATGAAGCGGGGAGGTAGGCGGAATTGTTGGAGGCAGGCCCTAAGGTATTCCCAGTTTACTCTATCATAGGCCTTTTGTTGGTCCAAGAATACAAGTGCCCCAGAGGCTGTGGACTGACACACATTAGCCACAGAGTGCACGTTATCCCAAATCGACCTTCTGGGGATGAAACTAAATTGTTCTGGGGAGATGGTGGCAGATGCTACAGTCCCTAAACGGTTAGCCATGATTTTTGTTAAAATTTTGGTGTCTGTGTTTGTTAGAGAAATGGGGCACCAGTTGGCTAAGTCTAGCCTATCCCCTTTCTTGAAGAGTGTGACTGTAAAAGCCTCATGTCCTCCTGGTAGGAGGTGCATTTCCAACAGGCTTTGGTTGAGTGAGGCTAGCAGCAATGGGGATATGTATTCAAAATATTTTTTGTAGAACTCATATGGAATACCATCTGGGCCTGGGCATTTTCGGTTTGGCACACCGCAAATGGTAGTCCATAATTCGTTCAGAGTAATTAAATTCATTATTTCCGGGTATCGGAAAACGGTATGGATATGAACTCTGTCAAGAAATTCCGCCATTTCAGCTGGTTGAATTGGTTCAGCTCGGTATAACTCAGAGTAATATCTTTGCGTTTTGATTGCCACTTCAGCCGGTGTGTCCACGATAGAATTATCCGATCTTCGCACCTGTGTGCAGGCCATGCTCTGGTGTAGTGCAAAAAATTTTTTGAAGAAGTATGCGGTGCACTTGTCGCCTTTAGTGATGCGTGTGGCCCTGTATTGGACACAAACCCAATGTTTGTGTTGCCTTTCAAGTGCGTTGAGGTGTGCTGCTGCCTCCGCCCACTTCTGGCCCCATGCAGGGCTATATCCTGAGGCTGGAATGTTGGACTCCAAGTGGGCCAATTCCGCCAGCGTGCACAATATAACCGCCAATGTGGCTCGTGAGCATCTGGATGAGAGATGGTGATAGTGGTGGATGGTGTCTTTTTGAAAGTTGCCCATGTGGAAATGGGGTCCGCGCAAAATGGTGCAACAAACGATTTTGCCAAAGTTGCCTCTTCCACCCATGTGGAAAAACCTGGCGACGCAAGCTCTGGGGGGCAGATTTTACACCAATGTGGGGCCTTTGCAACTTTGATGGGTAAGTGGTATATTATCGAGACCAGTCGGTGGTCGGAGAATTCCATTTTTGTTGTTTTGAAGTGGGAGATGTGGGGTTGGAATTTCGCCGGCGCTAGAATAAGGTCAATGCGGGTCATGGACCTTAATTGGCTGTTGTGGATGTGGGGACATGTCATATTTTCGAGCAGTGGGGCATGTCACAGCAGCGCATCCATTAACCCAAGGGTGGCTTTTAGAACGCGTAGTTCTATGTGACCCTGTGGGGCGTGGGGTGAGGGTGGCCACCGGTCCGTTGGTGAGGTTAGCCAACAGTTCATGTCACCAATTAGGAAAGAATCGGGGGGTAGCGGGAGAGATTTGACTGACGAGAAAAATTCCCGACGCTCTTGTGCACTGTTTGGGGCATAAATGTTGACAATTGTGTGTGCAACATCAGCCTAAGAGAAGGTGACAATGAGCACTCAGTCATTTAGGAATGTTTCTGAAGATGTAAATTTGAAAAAATTGTTTTTCTAAATTAGCACCCCACAGTGCTTCAACCAAAAGGATAGGGATGGTAGGAGCATTGTTTTCCAAGCATCCTCAGAACCTCATGGACAGTGGGTTTCCTGGATGGCCAGGATATCCACGGGTAAATTATTTTGTAAAAAACTCAGTTTCCTAGCCCGGGACAGGGAGGCCTTGAGTCCGGCGATATTCAGCATCCCTAGAGTGAAGGTTTCCCCCATCGCACCTTAGGTGCGAGGGGTGGGCCCCCTGGCCCACCAGCCTCTTCCAGGTCCCCACAGGCTTTCACAGCAGCGCGGGTATTAGCAGCAATGCTATCGGGGTTTTTATTAATTTTTGTGGAAAGAGTCACGTTGGCTTTGGCCTTCACTTTTTGTTTTCCCAACGTCGGATGAATTTTTTGCGGTGCGGATAAGTTCGGTGCACACCGTCGAGTGGGGCAAAAATTTTTTTTTCATTTGGGATAGGTCCCAAGTCAGTTTCAACCAGGGCTTGGGTGCAGCAATTGGGTGAGATTGAATCTCCCATCGGATCCCCAGATTGAGTGGCCCATTCAGCTTGGGCCTCCCAATCTGATTGGGTGATGGATTCCTGAGTTGCTTCCGCCATGAAGGTCTCCATGTCCTCCTGGCGTTGTGAGTGTGGGATGGTGGTGGTGACCTTGGCCGCTTCCTTGGCTGCAGTCCTATGGGCCTGCTTGGCCTTCTTCCACTCCTGCGGGGAGATGGGCTTTACCAATAGGTAGCAGCCTTGTGCTCCCCATGGGAAGGCCTCTTTGGTGCTTGCGGTTGGTTCATAGTGCGCCTCTCCGCTGGCCATGGCCGCTGAGGGGTGCTCTTGGAATGTAACACCCTCTTTAATGGGGCACGCGTGTGCCTTATGGCCGAACACATCACAGTAGGTGCAAATGGGGGGCGCGCTGTCCACGGTTACCCAGAATGGGTGGGTGGTGTGCCCTGCGATATCAATAAAGGTGGAGTGCAGGATCTGGGTTAGGTCCTTCACAATCTCCTCAGATGGGGTCAGAACTGCGATGGCTTTGCCAGTGCACAGGTGTGGCATCAGCGTGAAATGTTGCATTTCGAAAGATTGTATTTCACCATATATAGCGAGAGCATCTTTCAGGTGTTGCTCCAAAATATCACGTTTTACCATAGTAGGCAAAAAGTCAAACGTGAGGAAAATTTGGTTCGATTTTATCCATCTGGTGCATTTAGTTTCGATGACCCATTGCCCTTCAGGGAGGTTGACCACTATGCGCACCGCTGCAGCCTCATCTGCTGCTATTTTGCTTTCAAAACCTAGGTCCAGCCAACTGCGCGACATGGAGTGAGGTGCAACGTACACCGCAGTTGGGAAAACTTTGTGTACATCTTCACAAAATTTTTCCCATAGGGCCATTTTTTGGATGTCCAGATACACACGGACTCCGAATTCCACCAACGAAAGTGGCTGGGAATGTGGCGTATTGATGTACTGGTTGCATCATGCTTGCCACACGAGTATCTCCGGGGAAATTGTGACCGCCAGTTTTTTTAAATTTTTTCTATTCCGCCAGATTCTCTGGGGCGTTTTTGAATGTTAGAGGCCGCGGGCCTTCTGCCTGCTCCTCTTGCTTTGCTTGCCCAACTGCTCCCAGACATGGGCGCAGACTAATCCCCTCTATGAGATTATCAAACTGGATTTAGTCTTGAATTGAATGGGTTGCAAAAGTGTTTGCAACGAGAAAGAAAAGTTTATTTTGAAGCTATCAATTTGCCAATGTCAGAATTAAGTTTATCCAGTAATAAGTTAGATTCACAATTGACCATCATCACATTTGATAAAGTTTAATATATAAAAATGATGTCATATTTAAAAAATGACATCAGATTTAAGACTATCAACTTAATTGAAGACCCACCTATTGCTCTGCCAAAACAATACTCTAATTAATCATAAACATATATAGATTTTCCCTTCATATATATAAAACTTTTTATTTTATTATACTAATTCTTACAAAAATAAAATGGTACCTAAGTTAGAGCATCCTATTTTTTAAAAAGTTCATTATAAATTAGTCTATTAGTTTTAGTTATGTAAGAGCTTACATAAAAAGAATACATACAGGTTGAATTGAGAACCTTCTCCTTTTTCAAAGTCAGTTGATATAGTATTAGTGCACTGAATAAATACTCAAGTATGAGTTAGCTTAATCATACTCATACTAGCAGCCAGATTCTCAAGCTTTGCCATAGTAGTTTTGATTAATCAAATGATAAGCAGAGTTACCCAGCGTTGCTCAGTTTCATTGATGAGCTCACACTGATATAGCCTAAAGGCTGTGCCAGCACTATAATTGAGGCACTCAGACTAACAACTTTGCTGTTGCCCTCATGCTGGTGAGCTAGTTATCCTAAATTTACTTAATAATCTATAATCTAATAAAAACTCTAACACTGATTTTTGTTTAGTTTTAAGTGAACAATTTAATAAATTATTTAATATATTTGCCAATTCATACCCACTCACTCAAATAGATTGAACCTATCAGACTCATTGGTTTCAAATGTCAGTTAGTCTTTAAGTATATCAGTGTTTGTAGTTTATCTTTAGATTTAAATTATTTTATCAGACTTTATTTTAGATAATCAACTACTCACCCAAATTATTAAACCTATAAAATTAATTACCTAACTATAATTACTTAGAGAAAAACTATTTTAAAGTATATATTTAGTGGTAGCAGGAACTTATTCAATAGGCAACCATCTTATCTTATATTTTCTTATCCATATCTTTATTTGTTCTTTATATATAAAACAAAATTAAGAGGGAATGGGAGGAAACAATGTTTCATTCTAGATGATATAGGTTTCAAACCTTTTACAAACTAAACCTGCACCAGAGCATTTACAGGTTTCACCCTGCTAGAAAAACACCCCATTTTCATTTATACTCTTATCTCCACATCTTATTCAATTTTTATATGAAATAATAAAAGGATAAGAGAAAATAAGTAGTTTTAACTATTATAAGTTTTACCCAGTTAGATCCAAACTGCAGCAGATTGATAGCAGGATATACCCTGTTAAGCCAACCACCATTGCATAGAAAACCCATTAAACCTATTGAATCAATTTAAATAAAACCAAACTGCTGGCTGAAACATTACAATAAAAATGCTCACCACCTGGCTATAGAAATAGATACTTTGTCTAGCTTACTATATGGCTTTTAGTAGGTGCCCATAAACTATAACTGCCATATTAAATCTTACATCCCTAGCTTATGCGGTTTAGAAGATAAGAAAAATGGCTTTTTATATATTGATTTAAATTATATATATCTGGTTAGAAATCAAATCTCAAAAACATTATCTATTTGAGAACTTAACACTCAAGAGGCATATATACTAATTTTTGTGTAGTAGATTTTAGTTTTGTAGAATTAATAATTTTAATATAATTTAAAATTTAGATATTTTATAATAGACATTTATTACTTAATAAATCAGATATTAAGTATAAAAAGTATATAGGTTATAAATAGTTTCTTGGTGGGTGTCAATGAACTAAAAGTTCCTCCATTTCTAAATTTAAATCCAAGCTTAAATGGTTTAGGATATATGATGAAACTAGCCTCTATAAATAACATTTTTTAGGTTTTTTTAATTTTATTTGCAGTTAAAATTGAGTATAAAATCTCTTACCTACTCCTTAATCCTTAACTCAAGCTGCATATAATAGCAAATGCATAAATGTGGGATTGCCAGTTATGTAAAATATTTTTATATACATTTAATTAGATAGGTTTATAATAGAAATTCATTAAAGTAAACTTAAAACAGATTACACATTAAAAGAGTTTTAGAAATGAATGGTTTCTTAGATAAACTACAAATTTAGATAAAAACTTCTATGCCAATTTGAAATTTTTAAGCTTCTATAGTTTAAAAAAACCTTAATTAATAGTGTCCTCTATATATTATAAATATATTTTTGAATTATTTGTTGCTAAATTGAATTATAAAAATCCCTTATGATCTTGATAATCCAACACCCAAGCTGCATATACATACCAAATTTTATAAATGTAGGCTGGTTTTTTAAATACTCTTAAAAACTCTCAAATTTGAATTATTTTATAATACTCAATTTATTAAGGTACATTCTAAACTGCTTTTTCACATTAAGAATACTTAAATGCTAAAAATAAATGGTTTCTTAGTGGAACTAAAAATTTTGGATGGAACCTTCATACCAAATTTCAAATTTCTAGCTGTTGTAATTTATGAGAAACCTTGATTTATAGTGTCTTTTATATATACTATAGATAATAATTGGTCCAATTATCCTCAGCTTAAGTCACTGATAATTGCAGAACTTGAAAATAACTTTTAGGACTAATCCATGACATATTTAGATCAATAAATACATTTAAAATAATTATAAATATTTATCAGGGATGATCCCCAATACTTTGAGATAGCTCAGTTCAAGTTGAGGAGCACAACTCAATATTCCTTAATCTATAACAAAAGCAAGTGTGTGTGCATGTGTGCAATACCCAGCTAAAACTACATCATGTAGAGTTTTGAAAATTGGATATAGGTGAATGTGAGAGTTTACATGTGTACCTTGAAGCCAGATTTTTGATTTTTATAATAAAAAATAAAAAGTTTTATATGTAAGAAGTGAAAACTTTATATGTTTTAATAGTAATCAGCATATTGTTACTGCTGAGCATTTTGATATTTGGTTAAATTGATAGTTTCAATAGTTTTTCCAAGTGGGTGGTGGTTTTGGGTTGATTAATAAGCTTGATAGTTTTAGTAAGCAGTTAGTGATTTGTTGATTCAATAAGTTAATTGGTTTTGCTAAGTTACTAGTAGTTTTGGTTGATTTAATAAGTTTGGGTTTGTTTTATAAAGCAGTTGAGATAGGTTGATTTGGTACACTTCAATGGCTTTAGTTATTGGTAAGTGGTTGGTGGTCTTAGTTGTTTCAAAATTTGATAAATCTAGTTTTATTTTATAAATCAGTTGGTAAATGGTTGATCTAGTATGTTCAATGGTTTTAGCTAAGGAGTTTAGTGGTTTATCAATATGAATCAACTGATAAACTATAAACACGGTAGTGAAGCATGGGTATCTGGATACTAGTATATAAATTGGCAATATTTCCTTTAGATTTTTTTTGATGCATGTCCATAACATGTCACCATTTTGGCGTATAGCCAATTTGTCCAATGGATCCATTATGACATTACTTAATTTGGTGTTTAGTTCATGGACCAGTTCATAAATTTGTTTATAGTCTTGTAGCACAATTTATAATATTGACTTAAGATTGTGTCAGATATGGAATAAAGCTGGCTGACCATAATGTAGAAACTGATATTAGGTTTCAAACATACAAACCAGATTGCAATTACTGCTTGCTGTATGACCTGTCCTAATTACATATTAAGGTTGTTGGCTGTACATATTTGACACTATACTTTTCAAGTTGTCATGCATTGTGCAGGTAACCTGAGTATGGAAGTTGCTAGTATAAGATAGTACTTGAATTGTTATCTTTCTTTCTGATTTGGTAGGTGGAAAAAAGGCCGCAGGTTTTGCCAATGTGTCTTTTGGCAACAACTGGAACCCTTGTATCAGCGTTTACTATTTTATTCGAGGTGGGCCGACCTGGGGACGATACCGCATCGATTAGGGAAGTGAAGAAAATGGGAAAGGAGGATAAAACCCGGAAAACCTCCATGCGCGGCGTATGATAGGCCAGGAACTCCATGGACCGCCTTTGCTATTCGCTATCTTGGTTCGGGGCATTGGCATGCAAAACCAACACAGTCAAAATCGTCCCCTACCCAAAGTCCATTACCGGGATCGAACTCGGGAGGCAGTGGTTGTATCAGCGTTTACTCCCATCTTTAATTATTTTCTTGATTCTCACCGTTGGCTGCTCATAGATTGTAACTGCAGTTTCCTTCACTCTAATATGCTCCCAGTTCAATTGATCTGGGTTTCTAAGCTCTTATAGTACTTGAATTCCATCTTTTTTCTGATTTGATAGGTGGAAAAAAGGCTACAGTTTTGTCAATGGGGCCCATTCGTTGGCAACAACTGGGACCCTTGTATCAGCGTTTACTCCCATCTTCAATTATTTTCTTAATTCTTACCATTAGCTGTTCATAGATCGTAACCACATTTACCTTCACTCCAATATACTCCAAGTTTAATTAATCTGGAGTTCTAAGCCCTCCTGCTTTGAATATGGCATTACTTCCTCTGTCAGATGTCTCCCCAGTTATTATAGATTACTTCTTCAATTACTTACTTCTAAATAACTTAGCCCAAATGCCCTTTGAGTGAGCCCCACTTATAAAAATTGGGATCACTTGTATAGGTTTGTGTAGGGGCTTTGTTAGGTGCTTCCCTATATGAAGCCAGGAAGCTAATTCAAGCCAAATAGTGTTTTGATAATAGATTTGATAACAGGGTTAGAAATACTTGGCAAACCTCATTTCACAATCCAAATAGACAAAAAGATATATCCCAAGGAGACAAAAACTACCAAATATAAGATCTAAACCAGAGTGTTTATTTAAGACAAAAAGATTAGGTTTATACATGTGATGGATGGCAATGTGATGTCCATATTTTACCCTAAACAGTCAACTAATTCTGCTTCTACTAATTAGGTTAGGCCCACACAGTCCTTGTTTAACTAGGAGAGGCTAACAGCCTCACCATATTGACGTCCTTTACTGCAAAGCAATTGATTGCTTCTCAATCTAATTCAAAGGCTAATTATAGATCCCACGAGTAGACTCCTAAAAGTTGTAACCTAAATTGTTGGGCAAAATTGCCCTATCCACTGGGGTTACTAAAATAAGCAATCTTTACCAGAAATTAGTAAAATTACTTCTGATCATCATCTTGACCATAAATCATAGTATTTAATTTACTAGCATAAATTAGAGCTTCCTATATCTTAACCAAAAGTTGTGGCAATTGTGCCTGCAAATATTGGCTGCTCAAAAGTCGTCGGGAGATAATCTCAATATTTCTGAAAGTCTAAATTTTTGTAATTGGCTAGTAATTGATTTGGCTTAATCGCTTAATCAGATAAACAACTAAGTTTACATCATTTGAAGGACGTATACTCTATCTATATTAAAACCTCAACAGCAATCGGTTAGTAATAAGGTTAAAGGCTGGCCAACTCTGGATCCGAGTATAGAATAGTAAAGCTCACTCCCCTTTAAAAGCGCAAAGTTACCATGCAACCATCAATTCCCTTGTTAAACCACCTTAAGCAACAAAATAGCGTGGCGTGAATCTAGATAAACTGTAAGGCCAAGCTTTACCCATCCATAAAGGATGCGCATCAAAAAAGCCCAATGACAGCAAAGAAGAGGCTGAGGGCGGGACCATGGCTAGAGGAAAGCCACACCTCAATCCCAACATTCCTTGCTTTAGAGCTGTCGCTTTGAGGCCATAAGATAGCCATAACCACTGTGTCTATGCGCAACTAGTTTTTTTAAAGAAGATAACCAAACTAAGCAAAATAGAAACTCAAAAGGTGGGCGAAAAACTGACGCTACAAATCGACACGGATGTAAACAGCAAAAACCATAAGAAGCGGTATCGCCGGTACAAAAACCCAAACCCACCAGATCGCCAATAGTCCCAACCAGTTTTCAAAAATGTCATAGCAGATGATATTCAAAAGGTTGACATGATTAGGCTGAAGGGAAAATGATTCAGTGATGCGTTCAGCTACTATAGGTCGGGAGGACTTGGGAGGTTTCACCGGAGGTTGACTGCACGCTGAAGGGTAGGCCGTTGAGATTGCCGTACATGTCGTTAGGCGGAAGCTGCCCAAACCCATGATTGCCCAGGAAAGCCATGGACTCGGGCATAGCGCTCTCATTGCCGTTAGTCTATATGGGTTAGAAGCTGAGCTGCTTAATATAAGGTACCATGTTGCCGCTATAGAAGCCATTATTGGACCTCATCCGGGATCCAGATGAGTTGGCATGCTCCATCAAAGCGGCCGAATCATTTAGGTTGGCGGAGGCAGGGAACTCCTCCTCCTCTTTAATTGTAGAAAAGGCACCATTGGTGTTAAGGGGGCCCATGCCCTGATTTGAGTTGAATTCAAATCCGGAGGGGGGCTCCTCACCGGTAGTGGGCAGTGCCAGTGGGTTGATGCCTAGCCTCATGGCTTGGAATCTCTGGAGGGAATACGGATCTGCCAGGGAATGTCGACGAGGGTTGACGCCTTGGCGGAAAGACGGGGACACCATCGAGTTTCCTGGGGCAAGGAAAGCCGAGCCAAAATTCATGCTGGGGCGCTCTTGGAAAGGAGAGATGAAATTCTGTGCAAAATTGGCCTCCAAATTAAGCGAGGCAAGGGAAGTGTCATCATTCATAGGCATAACGGCATTTTCCGTCTGAGCGTTTGACGGGCACGGCCCTGCATTGGCTTCGGACTCCTTTAATTTAAATTCGTTCGGCAATTCGGAGATGCTCGGCTGCCGCGAACTAAAGCTGCTGGCGAATCGGTTGCCCGGCGTGGCCGCCATATTGTAAGGGTGGAATCTCCCCATGTTCAGGAGTTAACCGGCTGCGAAAACCGGCGCTGGATGTTTGCGCGAACTAGGTGCATTCGGCTCAAAAAGCAAGCGAGATAAAAGGCCTACCTGGGAATCCGTTCATAAAGGATGAAGGGTCCAGCCGGTGCTGAGGTCCTGCAGGGGAGGGCAGGCCGCTGCTCAAACTGGACATCCCACCAAACGAGTTCATACCGAGCCCAAAGGAAGGCGTAAAACCAGCCGCCTATAATACCGTTTAAAAACTGAAGCTCAAGCAAAGGGAAAAAGCTTGGCGCGAAGGCTTACATATTTGCTAACAATCTTCTGGAGAGCAAAGCTCAGAATCCTCCACGGGAACACCTTAACATCCTTTTCAATATTACGAGGCTTGGGGTTAGGGAAAGCCATGATGAGGCGGAAGAAGTCAGCCGTGTCCGACTTGCACTTGGCAATAGTAAGGGGCCGGAACCCCTCCAAGTTGCGACGAATCCGATTCTTTTCCTCGACGGTGAATCTCGCCCCGATGAGGGATCTGAGCAGGAGGATGCAGTCGACCGAAGTCACAACGTAGTGGCTCCTCTCTCGCCAATAGATGCAGGAGATGACTATGCTATTGGGAGCGCGCTCCGACGGAGCTACGGCTTGAAATCTCGAATGATGGTGTTGTTTTCATGGCGGCGCCAAAAACTGCACCAAGCGGCGGGAAGCGGTTTTTTCATCCTCGGACCTAAAGAATATCAATTAAAATGTAAATAGATGCGTAAAGTCAAAGGCGGGGGAAAGCCTGAATTAGTAAAGAGCTTACCAGTTTGCCATCATGTCCTCAAGGTTGCCCTCAAATTGAAGGTTCGCACGATTCAAAACGCCATGGTTAGAGGACATTGGCAAGTTTCCATAGAAGGGAGAGGGCGGCATACCCCCCGAGTTTTGGGGTGGCCCCAGAGGATTATTGTTCTGAGCAAAAAGCTCCTGCTGCATAGGCGAGTTATGCCCGGGCTGCTGGGAAGGCAAGTTTTGAAGAGGCTGAAACATCTGCTGCTGTTGAAGCTGTAAATCGTGGAGGATGGTTTGAGTTTGAAGGTTCTGCATCTGATTTTGCTGGTGTTGAGAATTAAAGATCGGGTCCTCCTGGATAGAGCGTCCCATAAGCTGATCTTGCTGATGCAGGTTATAGTTGGAATTTGAGGCCTGCTGCCCAGCCATGATGAAGAGCACCGATGGGAAAAAGGGAGGAGAGAGAGCACAGTCGATATAGAGGTACCTCGCTTTGGTGATGCAAGGCTAATTATTGTCGACTTGGACGCGTACAGTTGCAAAAGTATTTAGCTAATGATTAAGTAGTTGGGACATGTAGATGGCGCAGCCCAAGTAATTGACTAACTTAAATTGGGATTTTAAGTTGCTTTCTTAATTATCCCACCGAAACCTTTCACCACTAACTTGTTATGATTGGTCCGGACGGACGATTTCGGCTAGCCAAAAGAGTAAAGAATCCAAATCAAGTGGCTTAAATTTCAGATTTATCCAATCAAGTACAAGCTCTCATTATCTTAGTTCAACCCAATCGAGCGAAAATGAAGTCTGTTGACTTCAGTTGAACATATCATACATCATTCAACCGAACATTGTCACCCGATCAAATGGTCTGATCATGAGGTATCATAAATACACACGACTGCGGCTCAAAACTTTACTTGCCCAGCCATAACTTTTGTAGAAAGGGTGACCATCTAAAACTTTAAAAAAAGCGATCACTGGAAGATGGTTTGAAAATATTGGGTAGATTAGTCACATGTTTATAAATAGCTGAAACTGCTAGTTTAACTTATTATCCGATTAAAACTAGGTTATACTGTGCTGTACAACTTAAAAAATTATGTCTAAAAATTTTCCTGGTTAAACAGATGCTGCTGCTGCAGTTAGTAAAACCACCTATTGCACAGAAGCACACTCCCAGTAATTAATCATATTTCTAATATTCTCCTTTATATACTATCAATTTGTATGATTAAAATTTCCATTTTTGTTGATTAATTCCTTTGGTAAGTTTTGATATGAAATATCTTTAAAAGCACACCAAAATATGGGTACCAGTACAGAAATTGGTACTGTACCAAAAAGGGCTATATCTTCTTGTTAACCCTTTGAGCTATAACCATTAGTCTCACACATAATCAGTTATTGGGGCCCAAACTGATTATCATATGTGAGACTTGTGAAATGGCTCAAAGGGTGGTCTTTTTTAAATGTTTTGGGCCCACACTTTTAGAAATTAAATTGTACTGCAAAGGGTTAAGCGATTGGTTGGATTAGCCTATATTAAAACTATGAGCAACATCAACCAGATAGCTAATAGAGATAAATTTGAAAAAAATTTGAATTTATTCGAAATCATTCAGCATTTAGATGAAATTGACTTAAAGATCATCTTTAAAAGTATTTGAGGTGGGTCAACCTTGGGAAAAATATACCACAACAAGATTTTTTTATAGCCAATACAGGTTTAAACTCATATTTAACAAAAATTGTACTAGAGTGGAAGCAGGAATTACCATGCCAGGCTAACCATTTTTGACTTAAAAATCATCTTATAAAAATTATAGTATATATATTTAAGTATATTTATTATATAATTCCTCTTATACAAATGGACCAAAAATAACTAAAGTTATTATAAAGATTTTATTAACAAGAGGAACCAACATGGGTTGGTTTCCTTATTTTTTGCTCATAGAAATTCAAATAAAAGTTATATATAAGATATAAAAATGGTATATAGGACTGTAATTGGAATCAATATATCATTTTGGATGAGCCATTTGATACTATTTGGCTTGTTCAATAGGCTAAATTTTTTATGTAAGAGGTTGATGGTTATTTATTTAGTTTGATTGGCCCAATTTT
>JAKSZP010007427.1:0-25433 GCA_022478985.1 Massospora cicadina
AATGTAGTGCACCGGGTAGATTGATTGATCAGTTTCACCCAGACATGTCCTCTGCTTCCTTGATTTAAGGTCTTCATCCTTAAACAAAGGGCATCTGGTAGTTTAGCAGACTCACAGTGCTGCTAACAAAGTCGATCTTTACTCCAAACTCCAATAAAATTGGGTGCCAATAAGTAAATTGTTGTGGTCATTGTCCAAGATCACAGCAGGGGCAGTGAGTACCATGCAAAAAGCGTAGGGGTAAGACAGAGTAACCCCTAATGTATGCGTGGTGTCAGGTCCTGCTGTCCAATATCTCACATGATAGTCAATGTACGGCATGAATTTCAGCTTCTTCATCAATTTTGAAGACATGATATTGACTGGGGCCCAGTATCAAGGACTGCCAGTACACGTACATGCTGTATCACAACTTCCACTTTGGTTACACTCTTTCCAAATAAATTTTAAGTTAACAGCACGTCGTCAGCTGACTTTTTAAATTCCTGTAATTGCTTGGGTGTATTGGACATTGATTCGGCATGCAGCGTAGTATTCTTCTCAATATTTTTGAAGGTGTCCATTACAAGTTGTTTGCCTTCCTCTAGACTATTGACTACTTGAGTGGGCTTCATTGCTTGAGCTAGGTATGTAGAGGTAAACCCCTCATCAATAGGATCCATATACCCATAATTGTGCAGGTACAGATATAGTATTGGGGGCTCCTAAGACATGGTAACTAACATCCATCAAGTCTTCATCTCAGTGATCGTCCTCTCCTTCCACGTGTAGGTTCACCCAATTTATGGTTCCAGGAATTTCCTCTTTTGGTGAAGGGGGTATTCTTCATTGCTTTTATCAGACAAGCTTGACAATAGTGACCAGGCTTGTGACATTTGTGGCACATGAACTCCTTGAGCTGATACCGTTGAACTGGCTTAAAGTTCTTGTCTTTTGGCTTGTCATTATTAGCCTTTGTAGCATGCACCACCTTTCCAACTCTGCGTGTTGTTTGAGTTATTGGTTTTTTTTTGATCTTATAAGTTCCTTGCACATCGAATAAAGCTTTCTTGATGGCCTTGTGAGATACAGCCATTTTGACCACAAGCATCATGTGCATCTTGAGGGCTGAGTGTGCTTATAAGGAACTGGGTAGGACAGTCTTAGCAGTAGGTAAGTCTAAGGTCCCTGTGATCCATAGTTTCTGTGCTCAAAGGTAGTATTGAGTAGCGTAGTTTGCAATTGTCTCTGTCTTGCCCATTTTCATCAATATGAACTCTTGCTTCATATTCTCAACATCCTGTGCGCTACCAAATTCTGATAACAGGATTTCCTTGACCTCAATACAGGTCAAACCAGGGCGTAAACTAGCGCAGAGTTTCTCCTGCGCTTCACAGCTCATACAGCCTTAGAAGTGATGAGCCTTATGCATATCACTAGCGCCGTCCATGCTGTTCTTGTAAATTTGTAAAATCCAGCTATTGTTCCCTCACCAGGAGTAAACATGGTTTTGAAATAGGTTTAAAGTTCAAATCTTCCTCTACTGGAGAACCTTGGTGATGTTGTGGAGATGTTGCTCCCTGTGCAGTTAACACTGGCGTTTCCAAACGTGAGGCTTCCAAGAAGGGCTTGGAGCAGGCTGTGGTTTTACAAGAAGTTGATCCTTAATTTCCTTCAAGTTTTGATCAATATCACCAAAAATAGTCTCATGGTGGTTGTCAGGAAGTTGATATGACTGGACAATATGCTACCCATACCGGCGGATCAGAGGGGAATTTGAGACAAATATCAAGATTTAAAAAAGGGATATACAAATTATAATCAATCAAAATGATGACCATTTGGCAAACTGAGGGGAATTGCGCCAAGACTTGATACAAACGGGAGTATCTAGAAAAGGGAAGATTAATAGAAGACTACCAAGCCAAGGTTGCATCTGGCTTGGGGAACCAAGATATAAAGAGTCACATGGAGGATTGAAAGAGTAGTTTTTTACAAGATGATTAAATGATTGCAGATAAGTCTGCGATTTATCTCTTAATAAAACACATTCACTGACTGACTGACTGACTTACTTACTTACTTACTGACTGACATCTGAAACCTTCGAGTCTGATAGGGTCAATCTATTTGGATGAGTGGGTAAGAATTGGCAAATAAGATTGAATATGAAGTTATTGAGCCTGATGGGTCCAATCTGTTTGGGCGAGTGGTGAGAATTGGCGAATATATCAAATAATTCACCAAATTGCTCACCTGAAACAACAAAATCAGTATTAGAGTTTAAGTAGATTAAGTAGTTAGGAAAATCAGCTCACCAGCCATGAGGGCAACAGTGAAGCTGTTAGTATGATTGGCTCAAGAGTAGTGCTGGCACAGCCTATAGGATACAATGTGAGCTTATCATCTGATAAACTAAACACCGTAGAGAAGCATGGGTATCTGGATGTTAGGTTTATATATTTTAAAAGCCTGCCTAATTTGGTTCACCTAATTAATAAAATACTTTTGGCAAGTTAAGTAGAAGTTGATTAAGTAGTTTAGAAGATATGTCACATACTTAATGATTTGAGTATAAAGATATATTTTGGGTAGCAGTTTAGTGTTATTTGCTTGATTTGATAGGTTTCTTTTGTTTGGCCAAGTGGTTAATGGCTTTTGGTCGAATCAATAGAACACAGTTTAGTTTTAAGGGTGATTATTTATTGGTTGATTTGAAAAGTTAGTTAGGCTGATTGAGTGGTTGTTGGTTTTTGGTTGATTTGATTGAGAAATTAGGTTTGGCTGAGTGGTTATTGTTATCTATAATATAAAATCTATACTATTAATCTGAATATCTAAGATTCTATAGACACCATAGTGAAGCACGGTTAAATTAGCTAGTATTAAATAAAAGTCAAAACCAGGGCCGATAGCTCCATATATAGTTTATCAGGTTTTAATTAGTAAGTCAGCGATATTCATATCATCTGATTTAATTTCTAAATGGCTAATTTTCTGTGCAAACTGACTCAGCGGCATTGAACCTATATGCCAAGAATTGACAGTGGTGCTCACTACAGGGGGCCACTGCTCAACTGTAGTTTTTCAACAATAGGATATGATGACAGGCTCCCATTTGTTCCAACATAATCTAATCAGATTCCATTCGCAGTATGTTGAAGAAACATGAGAGGCACCTAATCACAAACCAACATTATTTACTGTGACCAAACTGGGGGATGATGAAGCTATGATCAATCTTAAATTAGAATATTGCTCTGAGCTGATGACCAACCAACATGGACGCTCCACAAATTTGACTCCTCAGAAACTGTACATTATTATGGAGTGGTTGTTGTGCGGATATCGCCTATATGAATATGAGGCTGGGGAATACTCCTGAGTTTATTCTATAACCAATATGATCAAGACAATCGCTATGCCTTGTACATGTCTTATTTGGACATGACTATAGTGGAGTTGGCTCGCTACCTCAGTACCCATGGAGTAGAGGAATATCTATTCACTCATGTGCAACCATCGATTTGCCAGTTACTGCATGTGCTGGCTTGCCACAATATTGAAATTGGAGATGTATTACAGTTTGCTCGAGTATAGCAGCATGATACTTGCCTCCTGCTCGACCACCTCAATCATTTGTTTTTTGGAAGTACAAGGGGTGCTTTACAGATGGACCATCATTTTGGGGACGTCCGCCATCTATTGGACCTTTTGGTACCACAGTTAAATTTAGAATTACCTCGAGTAATAAGAGAACTGCTGGACCAGCATGGCCTATTGGTGGAGTGGATACAAGACATAACAACGTTGGGGAATAATACCAAGTGCTTCATGATGGATCTAGCTGAATGGGTGGAAGCTCTCAAAGCTGTGATTGCCCAGCTTAGGGAAAAAATGACACTGATGGAACAGCAAATGGCGGACCAAGTCAGCTCTTTATCAGCTGAATTAACCCAACTTTGTATCAAATGGAGTACCCAGCAAATGGCAGATAATGCGCTTGTCCTTTGGTCAACATCTCCCAAATATCTTCAGCTTATTCATCAGGTTACACAACTGAAAGTTGTTAGTCAGGCTGAGCGCCAATGAGCCTTCTTTCTTCCAATTGGTGAGACAAGAGAGTATGCAGACATACAAGGGCACCTTGATACCCTTTGATGGGCCAATGAGGATTTGGTATGGGAACAAGCCTCCTTAGTTAACCAAATAAATGATGCTTATTAACAAGCGAATAACGCTAGCTGGAAGCATACCCACCTGCAAAACATAATTGCAGAAGTCTATCTCAATTACAAGCTGTGGAACAGTTATGAACGTTGAAAGGTAACACCACTGGAAGCTGCAACAGCAGTATGAAACGCTGCAACAGGAATTTAAGGATGGACGATGTAAATGCTATTTGGTAAAAGTGTAGCATTTGATCAACAAAAATTTTATGGGCACGCTGGAGCTGGGGAAAGTGGGGCAGTTAGTGGCAATTTGGGGGAAGAATGCTATGGATCAGCAAATGAATATCCCCTCAGGCAGTACAATGGACCCCCCGTGCAACACCACTTCTTCCAAGTCCTTCTTGACGAATTCAAGTATGTCTGGCTGACTGTATGATAACGCACAAAGGGATGGTTCCCACAGTCGCTCTGAAACCAATTCGCCTGCTCCTTGCAGCAGGAACCTGGAGCAAGGCGAAGTCATTTGAATTGAAAAATTACCTCCTTTCAGTCTTTACAGGGATCTACACGGTTACTTTAAGCGTTTTGAATTTGCTGTGGAAGGGGCTACTGATTGACAAAAAGTGAAACTGTTGCTGTCCGCTCTAGATTTTGGAAAGAACTTATCAAGTTACCTGCTATCTTCCAAATAGCTTAGTATCCTATGAAGATGTTAAAGCGATTGTTCTCTGGCTGTTTGAGGGGCGCTACAAAGATGGCCCAATGGAAAGCTGACTTTATGACTATACAGTTTCATTGAAATTTGACCTTGTTAGAATTTGCTGAGCGTTTTTTGGTGGAAGCACATGTACTACTTGAAGCTAACATTTTATCCACCAAGGATGTTGGTATAGTGATGATGGCAGCTGTCAAACTACATCAGGAACTATATAATGCTATGTCTCATGTGTTGGATGGAGATGCCAGACTTATCTGAATCATGAACACCTTATGTCAACTCTCCTCCATGATCAGCACCCCCAACATAGCCCAAAAGACCTCTGCTGTCTCCTCTCCAAACTCTTCAGGATATGGGCTGCAGCGACTGTGTTATCAGCCGCTGGAACGTATTTGTCCCTCATACAAGTCAGCGGACCCTTTTCAGCCCATGTATGCTTCACCAGTTCATCCACAACCTTGGAACCACACCACAACTTCTGACCTGGCCCTTCTGGATCAAACTATGTACGTGAACCTTTTATGAACACTTGCTTCCAGTGTGGAAGAAGAGGGCATTATGTGGGCAATTGCCCTAGCAAACCGCAAGTGTACGCAGTGCCAACTGAGATAGTTGAGCAGGGAAAAGCTCGAGTGGAGTAGAGATGGGACGCTCTATCTCCGCTGAGTCCAACTCACTTGTCCCTAACAATTCCCAAATGTCTTTTTAGGTAGAATTCAAACCTCAATTGGTTGATTTGTTATACTAGCATCTTTCATTGGATACCCCTGTTTTCACTTCTGAGAGTAAAAGTTCACCCTATTGGCCCAAGTTCTGCCAAAACGTGCAGAATCCATATTCGTGGCAGATCCTGGAACAGACTGGCACCAGCAACGCGGATCCTTCGCCAAAAGTTGCCTCTTTAGTAGGGGTTGATGTAGCCATTTAAATAGAGAAAATCGCTAGTGAGTATTCTCAGGTCAGCAAGGGCATTTCCTCCTTTTTGAGTAACACAAAGCCCTTGGACGTACATGTAATAGATGCTGATGGTTCTTCTTACTTGGAATCTACTTACTGCGACGTTTTCGTTCAAAACACAAAAATCTGCGCTATCATAGACATGGGAGCCCCTGTGAACATAGTCTCTACTCAGTTGGTGACTAGACTTCTGTTTAAACCTGATGTGGACCATTAAAAAGTATATGAAACCATGGGAACGCATATCACTGTGTCTGAAGGAGCATATAGCGCGTTGCCTTTACAATTTGGGTCAGTCCAAGTGTCCACTCCAGTGGTGGAATTGCCAAATAAAAACTATGACATGTTAATTGGAACGGCTTTTATGAGGAAATTTGGCGTTGTGATAAATATGGCGGAGGAAACTCTTACTATTTTAGGACAACAGATCACCATATATATTACCTCTTGTGGAAAACTCAACGGATCCGTTATGCTCTATTCAAATTAATCTAACATACAGTGACAGAGTGATTCCTATTAGTTATTGACAACTAAGTTGGCAGACCAGAACCCTCCCTATCCAGATATACAAATACAAAGGGATCCTGCTTTGGGCAACGAGCGCTTTGAGCCTACCATCTGGACACCAGTGCATAGTAGGGATAGGGCTTGAAATCGATGTCCCTAAGGGGCTTTATGGAGAAATTATGGCGCCTCACCAGCACTTGCAGCTTGAACCACATGTGGCTCCATGGTTACTGCTACCTGGGAATGGGGAGGTGAAAGTGCTGCTAGCAAACTTACAGAAGGCAATAATGATCCGGCGGCACCAAGTGGTGGCTTACCTACACTTGGTCCTTATAGATGAAGTTCACTGTATTCATTATTTTGGCTCATGGGAGGATCTCAAACTACCGGCTCACTCATTGTTTGGTGTACTGACCATGGTTCCATGGGAAGCGCTCATGGGATTGTTGGCGGATCAGCAAGATAAGGCTATGACATTACTTAAAAGTATCAGGATATTTTTGCGCATGACAATCATGATTTGGGGTGTGCTCAAGGGGTGGTACATCAGATAGATATGGGGATCACCCTCCCATTTGATCGCAACCCATTAGATGTTCAAAAGCAGTGGAAGAGGTTGTCTTTGACGAAATGGAAAAACTTATCGTGCAAGGAATGCTAGAGCCGTCAAACAGTCCATGGGCATCACCTGTGCTCATTGTAAAGAAAAAGGATGGGTTGAATCGAGTGGTTATTGATTATTGTAAACTCAATAATGTAACGAAGAAGGATTCCTACCCTCTTCTGCAGATTGATGACGCATTGGACTGATTAGATGGGGCAAATTATTTTTCCGCCATGGATCTGAACTTGGGGTACTGGAAGATCAAATTGCCATTAGCGGAATGGGAGAAATGTGTGATCATCACTTTGAGAGGGCTGTTTCAGCTGAATTGCATGCCACAAGGGTTGTGTAATTCCCTGGCTACATTCCAGCATGACGTGGATATGATTTTATGTGATTTAAAGCTGTCCTGCATCCTAATTTACCTTGACAACATCAATGTTTTTTCACGGACGTTTACAGAGCACCTTACCCACTTGGTACAAGAGTTTTAGTGCCTTGTGGCTGATAATATCAAAATTAAGCCTCAGAAGTGCCATTTTTAAAGAACAATTGGAATACCTCAGGTTTGTAATGGATTCAAATGGGCTTAAACTGCAGCCAGCTAAAGTGGAAGCAATAAGCAAGAAGAGTCGCCCAGGTAATAAGCGGGACGTTCAGGTGTTTCTGGGGATGGTCAGGTATTACCAACGATTTATTCCCAGTTTCAGTTGCATTGGGGCCTTGTTTTTTGAGTTGTTAAAGAAAACCATTTTTTTATTGGATGGAATGATACCAGAACGCTTTTTGATGTGTTGCAAATCGCATTAGCAAGCGCATTCATTTTGCAATATTTCAACTTCAACAAACAGTTCATAGTACAGATAAATGCATCCCTCGCAGCTATAGGGGCAGTATTATCCCAGAAGGACGATGATGGCGTGGAGCATCCTGTCGCATTCTGTAGTTAAAGCTTGAACTGTCATGAACAAAACTACACCATGACCAAGCGGGAGTTTTTAGTGGTAATCTAAGCTTACAAACAGTTTCAGGTATATTTGCATGGGGTAAGATTTCAAGTAGTGACGGATCATGCTTCCTTGCGCTGGCTACAGAATCTGCATGAACTGGAAGGATGGCTCGCACATTGGGCTCTGAAGCTTCAAGCATATGATTTTGAGATTTTACATCGCCCAGGAGCAAAACATCACAATGTGGATTGTCTTTCTTGGCTGCCAACGGTCGATATCACAGTGGATTAAGCCAACATAATGTATGAGAAGATGGTGTCAAACAAATATCAGGATGAGCAACCACAGGTGATCAAGGTATTAGATGGGCTCAGGAAAGATAGTTTTCTATGCAAGGGGGAACTATATAAGCAGATTGAAGACTTGACGCTGAGTTTTCCTAAACCTTTAGCTAGACCCTCGATTATTATGGATGCTCATTGGGCTGTAGGACATGGAGGATTGTGGAAAACGCTGGAGTTTTTGCGGTCCCAATTTTACTGGGAGAGCATGCATTATGACATATTAGAAATGGTTAGTTGTTGCCATCAGTGTAAAATGGAAAGGCCTTTCCAAAAGGAAAACGACGTACCAGATAGTTAAACCCTGGTTCGCCTGGCACACCATTTCCATTGATGTAGTGGGACCTCTGCTGACTAGCGCCAATTGATCCAAGTATATAATCATTACCATTGATCATTTGACCTGATGGGTAGAATCCAGGGTTATTAGCGACTTGGGCGCGGTCACCACTGCTAAGTTTATTATGGAGTGTGTTATACAGCAACATGGCTGCCCAAAGCTCATTCTGACAGATAACATAACCAACTTCACTTTGCATATTCTGACAAAGTTGAACAAGTTGATGGCAATCTGCAGGGTTTTGACCACCCCCTATCACCTGGAATCAAATGGGATGGTGGAGCGGGTCAATGGAACCCTAGTGAACATACTCCGCAAATTAATACTGGATTGGCCCTCAGAATGGAGTGCCCTTCTACCTACCACTGTGTTCACATATAATATCAGTTATCATTTGTCCACCGGTAAGAGTCCATTATAACTACTGTATGGTCAACATCCGGCTCTGCCCGCCTTACTTTATTCATGTGTAGAGGACACTGGTGGTGTGGATCCCCAGCGATATTAGAAGACTCTTATGGATACATTGATCAAGCTGCAAACAGAAGCCTACTCCACCAGTTTAGCCTAGAAAATTTGCAATCAGGCAGCTGATCAGAAGAGATGGAGCAGACCCCCACTGCTTGCTGTAGGGGACCATGTTTTATTCCACGACCAGCATGGATTTGGGCGTAAAAACAAGCTCTCCAACATCTTGTCTGGGCCATTTGAGATAATCAAGAAGACCGGCATGGATGTCTACAATATTAAGGAACCTGTGGGGGGGTCATATTATCAACTGAGTTCACATGAAGTCTTTCAAGCATATAAACAGTAAGAACATATCGTCCAGTCAAAGAATGGAAGGGGTAATGTCAGGAAGTTGATATGACTGGACAATATGCTACCCATACTGGCAATTGAAAGGGGAATCAAGATGAGTCTTGAGATTTATGAAAAAGGGTATATTAATTATAATTGATTAAAATGATGACCATTCGGCGAACTAAGGGGAATTATGCCAAAATTTGATATGAATGGGAGTATCTAGAAAAGGGAAGACTAATAGAAGACTACCAAGCTGAGGATGCACCCAGCCTGGGGAACTGAGATATAAAGAGTCACATGAAGGATTGAAAGAGTAGTCTTTTCCAAGGTGATTAAGTGATTGCAGATAAGTCTGCAATTTATATTAAATAAAAGTCAAAACCAGGGGCGATAGCTCTATATATAGTTTATCAAGTTTTTATTTAGTAAATTTGCGATATTCATATCATCCAATTTGGTTTCTCAGTGGTTAATACCCTGTGCAAAATGACTCAGCGGCATCAAACCTATATGCCAATAATTAACAGTGAATAAATGTTCATAATACTAGTTTTAATTGTACATTTATTCCATTTTCCACTTCAAAGTGTTGGACTCATTCCTTAAGTCCCTTCAGATCAGTTTCAATTCTTCTAGTCACTGGTATGTGCCCTAAAACTGGGGTTTTAGCTACTCGAGCCTGTTGAGTGGTGTCTGAAAATCCAAACTAGGTACAACCTCAACTCTAATACTTCTTTTTCCAACACTTGCATCCTTGCCTCAATCATCTCTTTTTCATTTGGGGATAGTCTTTCTGCTGTTTCTTCACCAAAATACCTCCATTGTCTCAATACTAGGCATTTCCGTTTGCCCTGAACTCTCTTTTCTCAACTGTGTGGGTGGTCACCATTGTAGAGAACCAGTCTCGCCGCCCTGGGTTCTGCTCGCTTAACTCTTGGGATTTTTGAACTTGGGGCGTTCAAAGGGGTAATCTGTTGCGAAGATTTGACACTAATTAACTTGGCTTAAACTTCCTGAGAGAGCTGTAAACTTGACACGTACACCAACTGTTCATCTTCTTTACAAATAATACTGTGTACTTTGGAATATTCCCTTGACCCAATGGAGCTTATCTCAACCTCTTTCCTTGAAAGTTTAACCTTACAAGGAGTCTTTCTCAAAATGAGCGTCTTCAACTGTAGTGCACTCAAGCCTGGTTACTTGCAGCCACTGCTTTTCACTAAGTTAAAGTGAAAACCAAATAGATAAAAAACTCAAGATTCTGTGAAATAGGCTGTTTATCTTAATTAAAAACTTAGTATGTTTATATCAAATACTAAATAATTGGTATGTAAATAATAAATTGAGGGATAAATTGAATAGTGGATTGGGAAAATATTGTATCTTCTTCAAGAACCTCAGTGCAATTTCTTCTCAATTGATTTCTCTCTTGAGAATTCATTTTTCCAATTCCCAAATTTATGCACTGCGGCGGTGTATGGAGCCTACAGCATCAGGGTCATTGGCTCTGTGGCTCCTGTGCGCTTCATTGGAGTCCAAATTTTTCAATATCATTGGTGGACTTAATTTCTGGTTTGTTTGGTGGCACTGTTTCTATTTTCGTTTCATTTGGTTTCCTTTTTTAGTGCACCGTTCTGCACCCAAATTTTTCTTTTCCTTATCAAAGTTACCTGAATGAATATTTCCATTTTGGAAGCGTAACTCATTTGATGTTTCATCATCGCAGTTTTGCCTTTCTTTAAAGATTGGATTTTAGATCATTTTGGCCATGACATTATTGCCATTTTTGCGGCCAATTTGATTTGGAATATTACCATTTTTGGAGCTAAAATTATTCTTATTTAATAATTATTGTGCTTCTTTCAGTATTTTCTTTATTCTACCAGAGGTCAAGGATTTACTGAGTTCATGTTTTGCTAATCTTTGACACACCCCCTTCATTAAAGTCATCAAGGGAAAAGTTTTAATCAATATCTAAATTCTCTTTCCCTTTAAAATTCAAAATAGAAGCCAAATTTGAATTTTTTAAAAAAATACAAAAAATAGTTACTTGATCAAGCCAAAGCTTACCAATGTCTAAGTTATTGAGAGGAGTGGATAGCATATCAGGGTGGTTCCTGCTCCATTATGGGTCAATCTTTGACTGAAACAGGTTCAAAACCAGCACAGGCTAAAAAAGTTGGCATGGTATATTTGTGTAAGGTTAACCTGCCTTGTTGACTTTTTTCTATGACATTGATGCCAGCTGCCATGGCTTGAGTGGTGGTGCGCTGCCATCTGGCGTATTTTGGCCACCACCAAAATACACCCAGTCTGGCTCTGATAGCCACCCATATGCTACTGGGCGTTATGTCCCCCCTCAGGACTTGGCCTACCACCTTGTAAGCTCCCAGGTGGTGCTCCCACAGAGCATTTTGCATTTTAGATTCTGGGTCAAATATGGGAATCTCTTCCCAAATACAAGTTCTTTCCTCATCAAGATAGCCATGGCAGTTTACAAGCCCGCTGGCTTTATTGATTTCCGCCCCTTTAAGGAGTATTTGATTTTAGCTTCTTCTCTGAAGCTAATGCAGCATCAGCAGCCAAGCTGCCTTTAATATATGCAAAATTTCCACTCCCCACTGTTCAAACCCAGCTCCCAGATGAGGCCACTTTGTTGGTCCTGTTTGCCAGTTTGCCATCCCGTCTTTCCACCAAACGCCTCTGCCATGAGCTTATGAAGGGTTTGGCTTTCTACGGCGCAGACCTCATGTTGTAGTTTGTGGTTCCATGTGAGATGGGTCATCTGGAAGAGCCTCACGCCTTTGCAACAATCTGCCCATTGAATTGTGATTCTCACCTCATGATCCCCCTACACCATGATAAGATCCACCCCAAATCAACCTTTCTGGGTGCTCATTGAGAATGGGCGTGCAATTTGACCCTTGTGATTTGAGCTTGACCATTAGAAGCGCAAGTGCCCCACAGTTTCTGCCTTTTACTGCTTCTGCCGCCCCCCTCAGGTGTCAGATCTGTGGCCACTTCACCCCAATCTTTTAAGTGGGGCTCAATACTCCCATCCCCAACCTTGAAAAAATCTGGCGCTGCTCCCAAAGCAGCACCCTATCAAAAAAATAAAAGAAAATCTAAAAAATATTTTGACCTGATTTCTGAATCCTGAGTCAATGGCTGAATCTGTTTCAGCTGAGCTGCCATGGTGACAGTATGTGGACAATCAGATGCCACCACTCTGATTCCTGTGGCTGTCCCAGTGCTAGCCAAATTCAATCCATTTAAGGCTCTCAAATGGATTGATGAAAATGAATGAATGTACCATATGAAGCTGGATTTTGCTTTGTCAAAAATTCTTTGTTGATACTCCTGATTTGCATCCCCACCATTTTCTCCCTTAAAACAGTTTTCTGTTCTATAAGAAAGATAAATAAAATGGCAGTTGAGGCTGCAGCTGCTCCAGCCAACACCCTACTCCGTCAGTACTTTCATGGGGTGATGGAACCCCTCGTTGAGGGTATTTCTATCCCAAATTTTCTCTATGATTTTAAAGAAGATGCAAATTATGAAATTGAGGAACTCACTTTTGGTGTGAGCCGTGCTTGCATCAATGTGGCAATTCTTTTTTTTGACCCCAATTATCCCCAATCTTGCCAATGTACCAAGTCATTCACTTGTGTGCCTGCTCTCATCACTTTCACTGCGCAACAACTTGCTCAGTATGTTGAGGAGATGGACACTGCCAGCCTCATAAACGAAGAAAATCCACAATCATAACTCCTTATGCCACATGTTACTGATGCTTTACCCCAATGTTGTCCGCTATGGTCCTCCATCTAAAGCGGGCACTGGATAATAGTTTTCCCAAAACCTCCTCACCTTCTGATATGGCTTCCTAGTTTGCTAGCTGAGGTGCCATATTAGAAAATTCTTTCATTTATGAGAATCCCTTTGTTTGGCTCATTCACAAATTAAGATGCATGGAAGCTCCCCCTTTTGGGTTGGGCACCACTAGTGCTAAAAATAAAGGGAAAAGTTTATGTGCTTTGGGTGTAATTATAAGACTGCTAAGCCAGTGGTTAATTTGTGTCTGGCTGCTTTAGTGAACCGCTCATGGAAGACATTAATTAGTTCCTGGGCATGTGCATAGTCTCAGAAAGGAACTAAGCTATTTTCAGATGCATAAAAGCACTTTCAGGACGCAAAGTGCTTTAATCAATTTATTTGTAGAGATTCTACAATATCTTTAACTTCATATTTAGGAACTCCCTTCACCAGATAGGACTCAGAAGTATTAGGAGAGGTTTTTACTAAAGGTTAACTTTTTTAAGTAATATTTGGAAAGTTTATGACTTTGGGGAGATAAATCAAGTTATTATGAGACTTATTCCACTTTTTTGATGATATGGTAAGGGACTACCGCTTGGGGCCCAGATTCTGATAATGTTTCTGATAAAGGTGTTTTGGCATTGATAATTACAATATCTTTCAGCTTATATCTATGGCACAATCTTTGATTGCAGCTAGCATTCTACTTGTAGGTCTTGATTGCAGCATACAATTCAGTTGAAACCTTGTTAAAGTTTCAGTTGACCGCATTATCCAACCTATTGTTCAATTAATGAATTTGATGAATAGTTATGATTTTATAGTCTTGGCAATGGTTGCCAAATTGAAAGATTATCATTGGGGATCATCCTTGATGACATCAAGCATGAATTTAATGAGGGAACAACATCCAATAGTTGAATTCTTGAAAATTGTTCAGAGCAGAACAAATGTACAGTCATTGGAAACTACCCAAGCGTTCTAACATTGGAGGTAGAGAGTAGGATCATCATTAGCCAAAACTATTTGTTTCAAGTTCTTAACACCAATTGTTTGGTCACCAAACAGCTGAGGATTATGCTGCCTAAGAAACTCAAGTCAAAGATACCCAATGAGATTTGGTGCTTATCACTTGAGAGTCAAACCAGCTTAGGAGCGCAAATAATTACCTGTGGATAGCTGAAAAGTTGTGCGTCAATTTTAACTTTAAAAGCCCCTAAAAATACGCAATAAAAATATATTCAAACTTGTTATTAACTAGGCTGTTATACATTGGTTTTTTAACAATACTCTTATGATAAGAGTGCAATGATCAGATATCCTTAGACTGGTTTTATCAAGTCTCCCCTTGGCTCTGTGAGAAGAGAATATGGTTAGTGTTCCCTACCAGTACCAGAATATCTTCAAGATGAAGAGGCACCAGTCAAGCGTTGGACTTTTCACTCAACGTGGCTTTTGGGTATACAACTTTAATAATAGTCTTCATACTATTATTGCCCCAGTTAATTAATTTCAATCAAAATAACGCAAGTATCTAAGGATGTGTGCAGTTGAAGTTAGGGCTCAGAAGTGAACAACCATCTAAAGGCCCAAATTTTAACAATTTGTGATTTCTACAGGGAGTAGTTAAGTTGTCAAAAGCCAAAAAAACCACAATGTCTTATAAGGATGTGCTTCAGAAGCTCTGTGAGGAACTAAAGGCCGTCAATCAAAATTTTCTTAGCTCAGCATCTCAAGATTATATTAGTACATTGAAGGAGCATGTAATCAAGGCGAAAGAGATGCCCAAACAAATAAGAACTGTGGATAATGACTTGTGTGGAAAAGCTGCCTCTTTGAAGTGGAAAGAGGGCAAACATATTAGAAGAAATTTTCTAAAAAACCAAATGGGTTGCAGATTGAGAACGCATCCAGCGGATACATAATGAGATATAGAAGATGACAAAGCGTGTAGAGGAGTGGAAAATCACAAATGTGATTGTGCGCATTTAAAGTGAATGAGGCTGACAAAAAGGCATGTGAAACTCCAATTGGAAAGTCTCTTCGCCCAGAATATCCTAAATTATTTTCTGATGTATCTTAAATGACTCCCAAAGCCACTCCAATGGCTACTCGAGTTGTTGGGCAAGAATTGTCTATAAGTGGAGCAACTGAGGAATTTTGAAATAAGCCAAAACTGCCCACCTTTCACTGGTATAACGCCCAAGCATTTTTTCACCTAATTGAGATGACCATGTTCAGCTATGCAGACTGTCAAAAAGTGGTGACCGTAATGAGCTGTCTTAGCACTGAATGCAGAATCTGGTGCTACCCCACCTCAATGGGGATGACCGGTCATATGCGGAAGCAAAAGCAGCCATTATGTTGGAGAATGGAAGCCCTATTCAGATGGCAAATCGTAAACAAGAGTTCATGGGTATACAATTCCGTAAAGATGAGACACTGGCTAGTTTTGACGACTGATTTTACCAAGAAGCCCAGGTTTTGGCAGAGGCAAAAGTGCTAAATGACTTGGATGCATGCATAGCCATGCAGGCGGCTCTTTTGCCCTACTGCAAATTGCATCAGATTATGGCAGCAGCACTAGTAACTGAATTAACAACCTCACAGATGGTGGACCATATGAGGATGTTGGGAGCAACTTTTGATCCTCCCCAATCAATTTTATGATGAAATCCCATTTGAGGATGATCAAACTATAGTGTAATTAGAAGACAAAATTCCATTGAGTATTAAAAAAGTTGTTTTCCAGCAGAATCAAGTTGTAATGGGAAAACTCCAATGGATCCAAGTGGAAGGATAAATCAACTAGCCATTTACTGGAAAAATGGAGCGATGGGATAATTTGCTACCCAAATTGGGAGAAGAAATCACAACGATTTGTGAATGTTTTGATTCCTCAAGAGGAGGATGAAACTGCTAAAATTAGGAAAAGGTCTTGCAGTTTAGATGTGGACTATTTAGTACTGCAAGAGAACCTGTTCCACTAGATATCTACATGGAATAAAGTTGTAAGCAGGACCAGCTCAGGTTGCAACTAGGTCTTCCATGAAAAGTTCTGAGGCGTTAGATGAGATAAAAATGAAAGCAATTAATCCAGAGAATAGTGGAAAAAATTGGTCAATCTTAAATTAGTCAATTAATGAAAAAGGCAAAGAAAAACAAAGTATACTTTATATCTAGAAAAATTTGACAAAGATAAATGTTACCAAATTAAATCTATATGAGTAGTGGATCAATTACAGATCTATTAGCAGAATTTTTTCTAAATGGTCAAGTTGGTAAGTAGCCAAGAATTAGAATCAGATCCTGATGAATTTGGATAGAGAATAAAGTATATCAAGCTAAAATGCGTGCATAGGGGATAGTGTACAGATCAAGTTGCAGAATTAATCTAAAAGTTTGAGTCAACAAATAATTATAAAGATAAATTTAAAAAAGGAAAAATGAGTTGGACGCCTATGGATGGGACTATTCAAAATTATCTCTAAGTTGGTGAATGATTCCTATAAGATCAAGAATATTAAATATGGTCATATAGTCAATAGAGTCCACAAAAAATACTTAAAGTATAGGTTTTTAAAAAAATTGAAAATTTGAAAAAAAGATAAAAAGATAAAAAAAGCGAAATAAAAATATATAAAAAATATATAAAAATTGAATTTATTTTTGAGCAGTTATGCATCTGGTGTATTTCCACCTACTGAGCGTGGAGGAAGAAAAAATAATGTGCACAAGTCCTGAGCAAGTTGGCAGGATCAGGACGGGCTGAAACTTGATCTTCTGGAATTGTCCCTAAAACAAGATGTTAAAACCCATCCTAAGGTTGGTACAGGTGGCAAGGTGCCATTAAGATCCATCCTGGGGTTTGTACAGGTTGACTATGGAGTCATGTAAACCCATCCTGGGGCTGGTACAGGTTGAATGGCAAGATGCCATTGGGACGTGTCCTGAGGTTTGTACAGGTGGACCAGTTGATCTTTTAGCAAGGATGTGAAGATGGGACTGGTGCAACATGATGTTGCAGGAACTGCACTTGAGAAGAGTCAGCAGTGGGTAGCAACCAAGGATAAAACGTCATCAAAACTGAGAAGAACATATGGTAATTGAGGTTGGACAGAGCCAAACTCCACTGAGGACATAGAGATATGATAAAACAAATATGAGACAAGCCAAGACAGCTTTCATCTCCAAAGGGTTATATCTTCCGCTGAATAATTTGGTTAAGAGGGGATATGTTGGAATTTCAGGTGGCCGCATTATCCAACCTATTGACCAATTAATAAACTTGATGATTAGTTATAATTTTATAGTCTTGGCAATGGTTGCCAACTTGAGAGATTATCATTGGGGATCATTTCCAATAATATTAAGCATGTATTCAATGAGGGAACAACATCTGATAGTTGAATTCTTGGGAATTGTTAAGAGCAGAATGTATGGGGAATTGTCAGAAACTACCCAAGCTTTCTAACGTCAGAGGTAGAGAGTAGTTTCAACATCAAGCAAAACCATTGGTTTTGAGTTCTTAATACTAATTGTTTGGTCGCCAAACAGCTGAGGATTACACTGCCTAAGAAACTTAAGTTAACTATACCTAATGAGATTTAGTGCCTAACACTTAAGAATCAAACCAGCATAGGAGCACAATTAATTCCCAGCTGATAGCTGAAAAGTTGTGTGTCAATTTTAGCTTTAAAACCCAGTACATAAATCCTAAAAAAATAAATTCAAAATTGATATTAACTAGGTTTTTATACTTTGGTTGTTTAACATTACTCTTAAAATAAGAGTGTAAGTATTAGATATCCTTATAATTTTTTATCAAGTCTCTGCTTGGCTCTGCGAGAAGAGAATAAGGAAAGTTCCTTACTAGTACCAAGATATCTTTAAGATGAAGAAGCACCAGTCTAGCGTTGGACTTTTAACTCAACTTGGCTTTTGGGCATTCAACTTTTAAGTATAGACCTCATAATTTTATAGCTTTAGTTAATCAATTTTAATAAAATCAACGCAAGTATCCAAATATCTGTGAAGTTGAAGTCAGGGCACAGAAGTGAGCAACCATCTAGTGGCCCATATTCTAACAAACCTCCTGATGGATTAAATTGGCAATTTTTCATAGTTTTCTACTGCTTAAAACTTTGATTTACATTTTAGTTTCTTGTTAAATATATAACTATAGCTGAAGTTAAAAGATAATGGCGAGAAGCCAATTGTTGAGCGCTATTTATTGTAACTAAGCTGGACTAATGATAAGTGTGAGGCCCATTTATAATGGTCTGCCGCCAAATAGATTATTGAAAATTGTTTTTAACTTTAATTAACTCTTTCAGTCTGGCCATCTAATTATTGGGTAATATAAGAGGTAGATTTGCAAAGGTAAATTTAAAGAATTAAACAGATTTTTTTATAAAAATTAGGAGATAAATTGTGGCCCACAATCAATAATCTCTTAGGATATGCCATGAGCTTAAAAATTTAGTAACTAATAGATCTTCCATTTTTTAATGTCACATTCAACTTTTAAGGGATAGTATGGCCTGTTTAAAAAAGCAATTCTTAACTACTAGTTATAAATAGTATCCATCTGAGTTTGGAAGCTCTACAATGAATTATACTAAAAGAAAAGTCTAAGTCTCTCTGCTTTCTGTAAAGGCCAAGTGAACCAGTGGAAGGTAGATGTCTTGATTATGTCTTGTTACATATTAATAAATTCCTTGTACACCATGAAACTTGCGTAGGAATCCTTTACAGCTATATATAAGGATAAGTTTAATGTTTTTACACCTTCCCAAAATGTCCCACATTAATTACCATTACGGTGGTCCTTTATAATCTCCATTATCGGATGTTCAAAGGGAACCCATAGGCGTTTTTGGAATAAAAAATATATATTGATGTAAGAAACCTTTAAGTGTTCCTCTTAGTTTTTATTGCATTTTATTAGAATATGGTTATACTCAGAGGATAGATGTTGAGATAATATTATCTTAATTATACTATTCTCTATTTTTAGTCCAATAGTGATGCAAGGACTTGGTATAGTAATGAGATAATGCAAAGTTGTGTGAGCAATATGTTTTAATGATCATGATCTTGATATTATACAGCTACACCTCTTTTAGATCTGGCGGTAAAGCTGGAGTAGAATCAGGGCGTCCTCTAGGCCATTGTCTTTGCCATTTGTGAACTTATAGGTGAACACAAACTGAGCCAAGCTCTCATTCCAATGCTTGAGGGGTAAGACCTGAGGCAATAAAAACTTATGTGATCAGTTCAAATACATACTTGTAAATAGAATCTGTGCAAGTGATGACGCCATTATACTAAGGCTTCTACCACAGTGTTAGAATTTCAGATGACCACATAATCCAAACTTTTAACAGATTAACAAATTTGATAATTAAGTCATAATTGTATAGTATTGCAACAGAAGCTTACTGATGTGATTATTGTTGGGAATCATCTTCAATGATATTAGAGTTCACTGAATAATGAATTATCATTAGCATCATCCCCAATGATATTTGAGGTCTCTGACTGATGAGATTGTTGTTGCAATCATCCTCAACAAAATCAAGCAATAATTTGATATGAGAACAACACCGGATAATCAAATTGTAGGGAATTGATCAGAGCAGAAAAAATTGGAGTCATTGAAAAAAACTACCAAAGCGTTCAAACGCCGGAGGAAGAGAGTAGTATCATCATTGGCCAAAACAATTGGTTTCAAGTCCCTAATACCAATTGTTTGGTTGCTGAACACCCAAGGATTAGGCTGCCTAAGGAAGCTCAAGGCAATGGTACCTGACAAGATTTGGTGTCTAACACTTGAGGGTCAAACTAGTATAGGATCACAAATAATTCCCAGTGTACAGAAGAAAGATTGTATGCTGACTCTAACTATAAAATCCCCCAATTATTCCCTAATAAAAGCAGATAAAAACCTGATACCTTAGTTGTTTTTAACATTATTTGTTAAAAAATTACTCTTAAGAGAAGAGTGCAAGGATCAGATAACCTTAAGTTGTTATCAAATTCTCCACCTGGCTCTGCAAAAAGGGAATAGGGAAAGTGTTTCTACCAGTAGCAAAACATCTTCAAGAGGAAGAAGCACCTGTCTAGCGTTGGACAATACACTCAATGTGGCTTTTAGGGACTCAATTCTAATAATTAGTCTTCATAATATTATCGCCTCAGTTACTCAATTTCAATCAAATCAATGCAAGAATCTACGAATCTGTGCATTTGAAATCTAGGGCCAGAAGTGAGCAACCAACCAAGCCCCATATTTTAACATTGTTACTCACTACAGGGGTAGTTGAGTTGTCAAAAGCCAATTCAACGATGTATTATAAGGAAGAGCTTTGGAAGCTCTGGGCAGAACTACAGGTACCCAATAAAATGGTCAGCTCATCATCTCAAGCCAATGTTAGTACCTTAGAGGAGCGTATGATCATGGCGGAAGAGATGCTTGAACAATTAGGAATGGTGTATAACGACCTGTGTGGAAAAGTTGCCTCTTTGAAGGGCTAGAGGGTGAACTTATTACGTAATTTTATTCCAAAAAACCAAAATGGGAAGCAGATTGAGAACACATCCGGCAGTTTCATGAAGAGATGGCAAAAATGACTAAGTGTATCGAGGAATTGGAAAATAAAAATGTGTGTGAGCAATTTAAGGCAAATGAGGACGAATAAAAAGCATGCAAAACTTAAATTGTGAAGACCTCTCTGCCCCAAAATATTTCCAAACCATTTTCTGGTGTGTCAGAAATGACTCCTGAAGCCACTCCTATGGCTTCTTAAGTAGCTGGGCCAGGATCTTCTATGAGCGGAGCAACTGAGGAATTTCAAAATACGCCAAAATTTCCCACCTTTCACTGGTATAACGCCCAAGCATTTTTTCACCTAATTGAGATGACCATGTTCAGCTATGCAGACTGTCAAAAAGTGGTGACCATAATGAACTATCTTAGCACTGACTGACAGAATCTGTTGCCACCTCACCTCAATGGGGACAACTGTCATATGCGGAAGCAAAAGCAGCCATTATGTTGGAGAATGGAAGCCCTATTCAGATGGCAAATAGTAAACAAGAGTTCATGGGTATACAATTATGTAAAGATGATACCATGGCTAGTTTTACTGACCGATTTTACCAAAAAGCCCACATTTTGGCAGAGGCAAAAGTGCTAAATGACTTTGATGCACTCATAGCCATGCAGGCGGCTCTTTTGCCCTACTGCGAATTGATTCAGATTATGGCAGCAGCACTAGTAACTGAATTAACAACCTCACAGATGGTGGACCATATGAGGATGTTGGGAGCAACTTTTGATGCCCCAATCAATTTTATGATGAAATCCCATTTGAGGATGATCAAACTATAGTGTAATTAGAAAACAAAATTCCATTGAGTATTGAAGAAGTCGTTTTTCAGCAAAACAAGTTGTAATGGGTAAAACCCCCAATGGATCCAAGTGGAAGGATAAGTCAACTAGCATTATTGGAAAAATGGAGCGATGGGATAATTTGCTACCCAAATTGGGAGAAGAAATCACAACGATTTGTGAATGTTTTGATTCCTCTAGAGGAGGATGAAACTGCTAAAATTAGGAAAAGGCCTTGCAGTCTAGATGTGGACTATTTAGTACTGCAAGAGAACCTGTTCCACCAGATATCTACATGGAATAAAGCTGTCAGCAGGACCAGCTCAGGTTGCAACTGGGTCCGCCATGAGAAGTCCCAAGGCATTAGTTGAGATCAGAAATATAAGGCGACTAAAATAGAGGATAGTGGATGAAGTTGGTTGATCTAAAATTAATCAAACATTTGAGTTGGCAAATAATGCCAAAAAATTAGAAAAAATTGAGTAGTAATTATTGCTGACTAAACAAGATAACTAAAAAACTTATCTACTGCCTCAAATTGACGATGCACTTGATCACCTGGGGGAGGCAAAGTACTTTTTGGTTATGGACCTGATTTCAGGCTATTGTCAAAGCAAATTTGCCAAAAGAAGATCATGAAAAATGTGTGATAATTACCGCACAGGGATTATACTAGCTGACCAGAATGCTAAAAGGTTTATGCAATGTGCTGACTGAGAAAACGCCATTAAAATTTTTATGGTAGGAAAGCTTCATTACCAACAATATTGTATTCAGTAGTAGAGCCATCTTTGGGAATGAGTGCCAAACTTTATCATCCCAACTGGCCAATATTCTGATTAGTTCACAATCTTGGGTATTTGAAATGACAATGAAAAAAGAATCAATGCACAGAAAATGGATGACCAGAATTGACCTACGTTGAAATAATAAAATGTGGGCAATAGGGTAGCCTATTGCAATACCCATGGGTTCCAGAGGAAAAATAAGTTGGACGCCCTATGGATGAGGCCATTCAAAATTATTGCCAAGTTGGCAAGTGATGCCTATATGATCAAGAATACTGAGGATGGTCACATAGTCAATAGAGTGCAAAAAAACAATCAAAGTATTGGACTTAAAGGAAAAAATAATATTGGAAAAAAAGATAAAAAAGATAAAAAGATGCATAAAAAATAGGGTTGATTAGCTGAGCAAGTAAAACTGCTTCCACCCCAAGTACAGGTTTTGAGTTCGAAACCTGTACTGGCTATAAAAATTCTCGGTTGGTATATTTGTCCCAAGGTCAACCCACCTCATTTATTTTTTTTGAGATGCATAAAGAATAAAAAAGTATATTAAAAAACCAATTTTTAATTAGAGCAGTGATGCATCTAGTGATATTCCCACCCATCAAATGTGGAGGAAGGAAAAGATAGTGACAGGCATGAGTACCAAGCTTTGGCAGGATCAGGATGGGATGAAACTAGATCCACTGGAATAGTCCCTATCAATGAGATGTTGAAACCTATCCTGGGGTTGGTACAGGTGGCAAGGTGCCAATGAAACCCATCCTGGGGTTTGTACAGGTGGCAAAGTGCCAACAAGACCCATCCTGGGGTTTATACAGGTTGACTGTAGAGTTACAGAAACCTGTCCTGGGGTTAGTACAAGTGGCAAAGTGCCAATGTGATCCATCCTGGGGTTTTTACAGATGGACCAGTTGATCTTTTAGCAAAAGATATGAAGATGGGACTGGCGCGGCATGATGTCATGGGAACTGCATTTGAGAAGAAGTGGCAACAGGTAGCAACCAAGGATAAGAAGTCATCAAAACTGAGCAGATCATATGGGCATTGAGTGCAGACAGAGCTGCACTCCGCTGAGGACATAGAGATATAAAAAACCAAATATGAGCTCAAGATAAGGTGGCTTCTATCCCCAAAGGTTCTATCTTCTATTGGATAATCTGGTCAAGTGGGGGGATGGGTTAGAATTTCAGATGACCACATAATCTAACATTTTAACAGATTAACAAATTTGACAATTAGTTTATAATTGTATAGGATTGGCAACAGCAGCTGAATGATGTGATTATTGTCAGGCATCATTCTTAAATTTATTAGAGTTCACTGACTAATGAATGATTATTGGGCATCATCCTCAATGATATTTGAGGTCGCTAACTGATGAGATTATTATTGGCAATTATCCCCAATAAAATAAGCAATAATTCAATAAGGGAACAACACCCAATAGTTGCATTGTAGGGAATTGTTCAGAGTTGAACAAATTGGAGTTGTCAAAAACTACCAAAGTGTTCAAATGCCAGAGGAAGAGAGTAATATTGTCACTGGCCAAAACAATTGGTTTCAAGTCCCTATACCAATTGTTTGGTCGCTGAACACCCAAGGATTACGATGTCTAAGGAACTCAAGGCAATGGTACCTGACAAGATTTGGTGCCTAACACTTGAGGGTCAAACCAGTATAGGAGCACAAATAATTCCCAGTGGACAGCTGAAGAGTTGTGTGCCAATTTTAACTTTAAAAACCCCTAAATAATACTAATAAAAATATATTCACGCTTGTTATTACCTGGGTTATTATACATTGGTTGTTTATGATTACTCTTAAGATAAGAGTGCAATGATCAGATACCCTTAAGTTGTTATCAAATTCTTCATCTGGCTCTGAGAAAAGGGAATAGGGAAAGTGTTCCTACCAGTATCAAAACATCTTCAAGAGGAAGAAGCACCAGTCTAGCATTGTACTTTTCACTCAACGTGGCTTTTGGGTATTCAACTCTAATAATAGTCTTCATACTATTATTTTCCCAGTTACTAAACTTTAATCAAATCATGTAAGAATCCACAAATCTGTGCAGTTGAAATCCAAAGCCAGAAGTGAGAAACCAGCCAAGCCTCAGATTTTAACACACAGCTAAAAGCATCTTTTTCATAAAAGCATTTCTCATTCATGTTGGTCAACTTAGATGAGATATAATTCACTGGATATTCAAATCCAACAATTTCCATTTGGAATAAGGTGGCAACAATTGCAAAGGTGAATGTATTACTTGGAACTACAAGCTCTTTTTAAGGGTCAATATGGCGGATAATTGAGGTGTAGAGCAGGGTACACTTCATTGCCCAAAGGGCTCCCTAATTCAAATGTCATTTAAGAGACTTGGTCCCACTAGAATTATAAAATGAAGTATCAACATTAGTTAGTATTGTAGTAAACTTCTTTAGTAAGGTGCAGAATCCCAAATAGCTCCTTGGCTTCTTTACCAAAGTGGGTTTAAGGCATTCATTGACTGTCCTTTACTTACATGGGGTGATCATTTAGCTCTTTATCAAAAATGACGTTTCCAAAAGCCACTTAGGACTCAAATAATTCATAAAAAGATGATCTTTAGAGTTAATTTAACTGCTATAGATTAATTATATACTTGACAAAGCTGCACCTTTGAGTTTCATGGTTTAGCGAAAAAGTGATTATGCCATCAATAATAACCACTGCACATACCCAAAAATCTTTTAAAACAGATATATGAAACGTTGAAAAATCTTAGGAGCATCATTGAGTTAATGGTATTTCTTAGTTTTTGTAAATGGTATTTCTGGATATGAAGACAGTGAGCCATTCCTGACCTTCCTTTACATGTCTGGAGAGTGTCTAAACTCCTCTATTAATAAAGAGGTGCTGTGAGATTTGGACCCAGATCACTGAAGATTTACTTTTATTACCACCAAGAACAATACGCCGTGGACATGATCCAAACCTTGATGGCAAAAGTGTACTGTAACCAGGGTTGCTTTTCCCTAGCTGGCCTAAAAGTGTGATAACTTGGTCAGACT
>JAKSZP010007428.1:0-25311 GCA_022478985.1 Massospora cicadina
AAGCAAGATGGGTGATTGAGAGAAGTAGGTTGTTGGTAAAGAGAGTGGGACAGCGAAAGATCTCTGTAATAATTCAAATAAATAAAATAGTCAATTGGGGCAGTTGCTCCTATTTTTTATTATATTTTCAAGTGTGTCTGAAGGACTGACAATCCCTATATCATCTGTCCATTGCTCAGTGGGTTCAACCTGTACAAACAATACGGATCTTAACAATACCATCCAGTTTTATAACATCCACATTAAGAACTTATTAAATGATAGGAATTTTATTGAAAAAAAGAATTAATCTGCTGGGTGTTAACCCAAGACTTACCCTGGAGGAATTGGAGCAACATCTCAACCTCTACAGGACCAAATATGACACCTCAAGTGCCAAATTTAACAGAGTGACACAAGAACTGAGAGATAGAGTCTGAAGCTCCCAGAGTACACGCCTTTACCAGATTGGAGGCCACTATCTTTAAGCCTACGTTAAGGACAAGTTTAAACCTGGTGAAGGTAGTATCACATTCTTCCTATATGTCTATGAAGTTGCAATGGAAGCTGAAACTGATCATTAAAAAGTTAAGCATATTTTATCTTGTTTAAGCTGTACGACTCAAGAGATTAAGGCTCCTCATATGGACGATCTGCATACCTGGAGATAAGTGAAAGAAGCGCTCATCAAAGGATTTGGGTCCAAGCATAGCCTGAGCATGAAGAAACCAGCCTTCATGAGAATTGCGCTATGCTAGAATGAAAGACTTGAAAAATTTGCTAATCGCTTTTAAATAGAGGCCCAAACACTGTTGACTTTGGAATTGAAGACTTTGGATGATGCCGTAGCCACTGTTGTTGCTGGTCTACATAGTAACCTGACCTTGCCATGCACATCATGTCCATCAAACAGAGCTTCAACTATGTATTCAACATTAAAGATGCCCTACTCAATGTAGTTGACATACACAAGCAAGAGACCTCACGGAAGGCCTCCATGAACCCCAGAGTGTATACCGTGGAGGAGGCAAAGCCTAAGAAGGAGGGAAAGCTGAGATGAAACTACCGTAAGAAGTTTTATTATACTAAGAATATGTGTTTAAGAAGAACCCTGACCTCGCCAAGCAGGAAAAGAAAGGTCATCTTAGGGTTGGGTACCTCTGATGCTGACTGACAAAGTACCTGAAAGCAAAACATTTCCAATCTCTCATCACACTTGCATAGTTAATGAAGCTGATGACAACTCTGAAGGGAGTCACGAGGACACAGATTATTATGTTTTAGGTTCATCTTCTGAGCTTGCCATTCCAGACCATTTGAACACCAAAAATAATAATGATGCCAGGTTCCCAAAGGCACTTACCTCAGTCAAATTATAGGGTGACCTAAGATAATTGATACATCCAGTGATGCTTAATAGTACCTTGTCCTGTTGATCTGACCCATATAAAGCATCCACAGTTCCTGGAAATCAAGAAAAATTATCCCAAGACTGCTCAAAATCACAATGCAACGTTTTGCCCAAAGGATTTGTTAGTCCTCCCTCCAAAGTTTGGATGAATTATTACCAACTTAAGTTGTAATTCAGAAGGCCAAGTTATTGTATCTTGATTACAGGATCAACTATCAATGTTGTATCATCCCGCCTCATCAAAAATATCAAGCATACTCCAGACCTCTAATACACTCAAGAGTATAGTAGTGCTAGCCTAAATAATACCAAGGCAATAGGTGCATACTCATCTCTGCCAATACAAGCTGGAAAATTAGTTTTACTCAGCCCCTGCAGTTGCCCTAGATAACAGTCAATAGTATATTCTCATTGAGATGCAGTTTATGATCAAATATGAAGGAGTTATCAATCTGGAAGAGGGATAATTATCACTTCTCAACTATAATCTCCTTGTACTGAATTATAAAGATTCCAACAAGAAGGATTACTATTGGTGGTTTGAGTACACTGTACTGCTTTACCTTTGTGATATTCTACCTCTGGAAGAAACATGAAAAAGCTACCCAACTCAGTAGATGCATTAGAGGTCATACAATTTGATGCCACCAAGGAGGTTAAATTAAACCAGGAGAACAAAGAGTGGTTTTGCTTAACATAACCCTGAGTATAACCCCAAACTGCTTGCCACACATTACTAGTGGCACCGGATTAAGTAGGTTTGAACCAAGAGTTTTTCTAGGAGTCTTTGATCCAGCTTATCAGTGGTTTATTAAGCTATTAATTAAGAACTTAACCAATAATGATATCCTTTTCGAGAAGAATCAAGAGTTTGAAAAAGGTCAGTTACTCCTCATTTATAATTGATAAGGTACATTCTATTGGTACTCACCTTGATTTTGGACTACCTGCCAAAAATTTAATTTACGCTATTCTTTAAATCCAAATATCTGATAAGTTAAATCAGGAGGAACTTAGGAAGTACATCAACTAATTGAAGATTATCAGGATGTTTTCTCCACGTCAGATGTTGACTATGATCACATGAAAAACTCTACAAAGTATCGACGTAGGAGATTCAACCCCTATCAGATCAAAGACATGTATGAAGTCAAAGGTAGAGGATCAATAAAAGAAGACTGGGCTCAAGAACTTATTGGATGCTTGCTTACTTGTGCCTTTACAGAGTCCATGGACATCCTCGCTGTTACTCATAAAGAAGAAGAATGGTGGTCACAGAATCGTGATGGATTACAAAAAATAAACAGCTTCACTAAGAAGGACAGCTCTCCAAAACCAATAATTGACGATGCCCTGGCCTGGCTCTCTGGCTCATATTTCTTCTCCGCAATGGACCTTACCAGTGGTTATTGTAAAATGAATTTTCACTCTAAGACAAAGAAAAACGCGCGTTTATATGCATAGAAGGATTATATCAACCTACCCAGATCCCTCATGGATTTTGAAATGCTCCCACCTCATTCCAATGGGAGATGGAAAACATTATGCAAGATTTTAAACTCAGCTATGTGGTTTTTTACTTTGATGACATAACGGTGTTTTCCAAAACCTTTACCAATCATCTATACCACCTTAAATCAGCGTCTTAATGATTGAGATAATCATATCTAACTAAAGCCTGAAAAACGTACCATTTATCAGCAGAATTTGGAGTTTTAGGACATGCCATATCACTGGAGGAAATTCAACCCTTATATGGCAAGTTTGAAGCTATCATAAGATGCCTGAGCAGAAGAGCCTTTAGACATACAAGTATTTTTAGGAATGATGGGATATTACCATCAATTCTATCCCTTACTTCACTCAACTTGCCAAACCTCTTGTCCAATCGCTTGCCTAAAATGACACTTTTGTATGGGGATTAGAGCAACAAACTGCATTCATGTCAATAAAGAGTTTGTTAAAGAGATGACTAGCTTATGACATCTGGACTATGGGAAGCCAAAAAACCTGTTTATTGACGCCTCTTACTTATTTATAGGCGCCATTCTTTCTCAATTGGATGAGAATGGCATTGACCACCCAGTGTCATACTATAGCCTAAAGCTTTCAAAAGCTGAGAGAAATTATAGCGTCATGGAGAAAGAGTGCTTAATTGTTCTCCTTGTGATAAAACATTTCTAGACCTCCTTGTACGAAATGAATTTTACAGTTGTGATAGACTACGCTTCTCTAGACTGGCTGCAACACATAAAAATTTAACAGGAAGACTAGCCCTCAGGGCTCTTAAGCTTCAGCACTACAGCATGAACATGTTCTTCGATCTGGATCAAAGCATATGAATGAAGAGGGACTGACCAGATTGCCCCTACTATATTTTGACAATAGTAAGGATCAGTTACATGACCTACTCATGAAGCCTGACACTTGGAATGACAAAGATGAACCAGTTCAGAAGATGCAAAATGACATGCTTAAAATTTTAAGGTTCTTGATGAATTAGTTTACAAGAAAGTTAGAATTAACTGGTTACCATACTTGGAACCTTTGGAATGGTTACCAGTTATAATGGTGCCCACAACACCTTAGGACATGGAGCCAGAAAAACTTATTAATGGATCAAGGATCGTTACTATTAGAAGGAATACTAGACTCTGTAGTGGAAGTCTTAGAAGCTTACCTTGCTTGTAAAAAGTAGACGCTGCATAAGGCCAAGTAAAAGTTTGAGCCATTCCCCCTCAGCAGCTATTTAATACCATCAGTTTAGATTCCATAAGTCAATACCTGAATCCACAGGAGGAAATCAACATATCTAGTTGGGATTGATCAGATCACGAAGTGGAATGAAGCAATCACCATTCCCACACAGACCAATAAAACTACTGCTAACTTTATATACCACAATATATTTACTAGGCATGGCTGCCCGCAGTTTCTACTATGCAATAATGGGAAGACTTTATGTCAATAGTGGTGAGGATCTTGGCTACAAGCAAGAGAACTCACAACTATTCTCAGCGTCTTACAAACCATCAACTAATGGGAATGTAGATTGAGTAAATGGATCGTTGGTTTTTAATAAAATGAAAGATGGCCACTACAATCCATTAATCTGGGATTAATATCTTCTTGCTCATTGATGTCTTATTAGATAAGTTTCCATCATATCATCGCAAATCCCTCCCTTCAAGGACTTATATGGAGGTAAACATGAGATCCTAGCTTTATTAGCTCGTGAGGTTACCAGTGGTAATATTGAAGAACCTGAGAAAGCACAAAGAAGATTAGCCCAGAAAATAATCAACTTTAAACAGAGGCAATGACAAATTTAGCCAAGTTGGTTACAAGAAAAGGTCAAGCAGCAAGCGCCACTCGCCAAATTTCACCCAACTTTAAGATTTTGGACTTAGTTCTATATTATCAAAATCAAATAGCGTCCCAAGGAGGAAAATTAGATTCCATTTGGGATGGGCCATATGCTATCACTTAAAAACGTGTGGATGATTAACAATTAAGACTTTAGAAACTGGTGTGACTATCAACTGCGACATAGATGATTCTTACATCATTAACCTCTAGCAATATTTTTAAGATGGTGATGTAGATATCAGGATATTAAACCTAAAGGGAAGTATATCAATTATTTGACTCTTAACTGAATCAACACCTAGTCCTGAGAAGGGGGTAAAGGAGTTACCATAATCAATCACCCAGAAAAATGATAGTCAGTGCAGCTCAAACTGATACTAGGAAAATTCCGTCAGACAAATTTGAGCCCAAGATACCCAAGTTGAAATCCTGTCCAATTGAAATTAAGGATCATTGGAATGTCAGGTGGCAACTACTCAAGGTGGCACTTGAGGCGGCAAATTAAGACAAACCCAAAAAGGGTAAGAATCAAAAAGCTGCCAAATGATCAACCTAAGTGACCCTCAGTCCCATCCAACCTTATTTCTTAACCTACCAAATTTACCTTATTAAAAATATGCTACAAAGGCATTATACCATCTAGAATGCATTTCCTAACCAAGAGCCTTTCTTCTGTATTTTTCCCTCCATTAATTTTATTAATCCATTTTCCTTAAGGGTTTTTATTATTAAATATAACATATAAAAATTCCTAGTTTATAAAACAATGAAGTTACGTCGTTTTTTCTATATCTCGTTTTGGTACTTGGCTTCAATAATTTTAACTCTCCATACTTACCATAGGACGTATACTTTAGTTGATGGGACATAAGTGGTGATTTAGCTATTATAAAAAATATTCTTTTTGTGCAATTTAGTAAACTTCAAGTAATTATTTGTGGGTTTCTTGGACATAGTACCATTGAGTTTAAAAACAGAATCTCAACACATGGGATGAGGGATATGACATTTCCCAATTTTAATGGACACTCATTCTTTTCTAAGTGCTGTGCAAAATGGTATATGTGCTGTGTGGTCCAAAAAATAGACTCTTTTCTTTTTTTTAGTACTAGATGGTCCCAAAAATAGACTCTTTTCCAGGGTTACTTTTTTTAGTACTAGATGGTCCCCTTTTCCAGGGTTATTAATGTAAGCAATATTGGGTTTGAGTCCAGCATCTTAACACTAGAGTTACTTAAAAAAGGTAAGTGTAACATTAAAATTGATGAGGTTTAAAAGCATCAAAACCCATTGACAGGACTTTAAGCAATAACTAGCAAGATTGAGAAAGTTGTTTATGACTAATATAATGGTCAGATTTGGTTCTTTTTAGAATTAATTTAGTGCTAAACTGGCCAGCACTATAAAATAAAGTAAAAGGTTTTTTGCAAGGGCTCTTTTACTTTTTGGAACAAATTAAGATTACCAGACAAATTATATGAGGAATGTAAACTAGCGTGGTGTTTGGAAAGGGTTTGACCTATACAAACTTTTAGTTAGTTTTAACACCTGAGGCAATGTAAGGGTGAGAGGGTTTTGCGCTTGAAATCTTTCATCTGAGGCTTAAGCCCTGACAGAAAATATTGTGCAATCTCATCATTAATTTGTGTATCCCTGACAAAAGAGTCAAAATTCAAGATATAAGTACCATCATCAATGGATCTCTTTGCAAAAATCATTATGTTTTTGGCCTTGACTCTTAGCCCTTTTGGCGTTGTAGCTTTTATTGTCCGTCCTTAGACTAAAATTATAGTCCAATAATAATTTATTGTTTTCATACTAAGCTTCAATTTAGCCAAATCAGGTAGATTCCCAGTCAACAGAGACCCAACTAAGATAACCTTGCAGATGTCATTTTCTTACCAATCACATAAGTCTTGAACTTTGCTTAAATTAAAAATTAAATCATATACTATGTATTCTAGTACCAGTATTTTTGTTAGTGGGATGAATTACAAGGTGAGAGATCTTCTGGAAGTCAACAATACACCATTTGAATTTGATATATGCAGTCAATTTAAAAAAATACTACTTAGGTGTATAAAGACTTTTAACATATCAAGCCAAGGATAATTATACCATTTAATATTCCAACACTTGAATAAGTGACCTAGCTTAACAAGTCTTGTTTAAGCGGTCTGTGGGAATTTTATATGACCACAATATCCAGATTATGATTATTTGATATTTTATTTATTTAATTACTGGTTTATATAACTGATTTAGCTTGAGATTAAGCTTTTAATAAATAAATTATGATATCTGTTTGGCAATAATAGCCAACTGAATGGTTAACTGTAATTTACAGAGTATTTGTATCCAATGATAGTTACGATTGCTATTTTATCAGGGATTGTTGCCAACATTGTGGATATGATTAATTGGCTAGGATAGAGCAATTACTCATAGAATTATTCAGTACTAGTAGTTGACATGTAGGCTGATTTGATTGGCACTCTAAATATGCTATTCATTGTGAAAATTGGCTGGAATCTTTTCCAATATCAAACCACTATATCTTTTCATTGTCTATACATGCTGAGATCAAGTGGTTACATGATTACCCTAACACATGTCCTCCAATGGTATTGCCTATATATATTCCTTGATTGTCATAACAATAAAACCTTAGACCTTGATATTATATCTCAAAATATATTGTTGTTTATCTGCTTCTTGTTGAAGAGAACTCATATGTCTAAGTTAAACCGCCATAAAGTGAGGCTGAATTCACTTCTATCTTTATTTATTGCAAGAGTGAGGCCAAAGTCACTTGTCTTATCAATATCCGCCATAGTATGGCCAACTTTACTTAATAATCAAGACTTGACTAGGCTATTTATTCTTATACAACCAGAAAGTCCTCCTTTTATAAGAACCATAAATTAAGTAGATCTGTGCAACAGTAAAGACTCAGCAGTTTTAACACTTTGTGCTCATAACAGGGGTTGAGTCAAGTTTGTTTATCAATATAATAATATCAACTAGTTTAGTAATATGGAGCATATGAGAAATCAGGAAGAGGGATTGTCAGCGCTCACCAGGTAAAAATCCAATTAGAGGCGGGTATGCTGTTAGATCATCAATACATTCACCAATCAACTATTGGAGTAAATAAAAATGCCATAACCATTTTTAAACCACCCTTGGAGCGAATCTAGGACAGCTTAACTGATATTAGTGAGATCTTGATGAAAGGGTTTCAGATTTTTCCCATTAATAACCTGGATCAGAGCTGTGGTTTATTTCACCACACAACAAATTAAGAAGAGTGAAGATGGAATTTTTAACATTTTTTTGCATATGAACACTTCACCTTTATTGGGATATCTGCGTACTGGTAACATCAGCGATTATGTTATTAAATACGTGCAGCCAACCGCCCAAAACATAATAATTATTTAAGACTGACAGCAGGAAGGTATCCCCTTTATGATTGCATATACTTAGAATAGTAGTGTATAAAAACAGGCGTTGATGTGACAATTGGACGCCAGCTTCCAATAGATCTGATCCAGCTTGGACTCTGTCACAGTGTGTTCAGCAGTCAAATACACAAATTAAGAAGCTGGCGGATGAGCTAAGGATGAAACTTTGAGAAATTGTAAAAGAAATCAGTAACCAGCTTGGGTTCAACCATTATTGGAAAAACAATGTGGATAAACACTGCTGATTGGCAGAATCCAATATTGCCAACTTAATCTGAACCCAAGCTGTGCCTGAGCCGATGGTTGCCTCCAACACTGAAGCCCACATGATTATTCTCAATTTGGTCAAGGGGAGACAGGAAATAAAGAACACCATCTAAGATTTTGAGAGACAATTCAAGAAACTTTGAGAGGAGAGGAGAGCAAAATTAATAACCTTCACATAGAATAAAAAGCTTTAATATAAACACTTTTGAGTCAGTGACTCAATCTAAGTTATACTTGCCAAAGTTTAAAGTCATTAAGTTAGATGATAAATGTTCAAATATGACTAAGAATCATGAATTAAACTACCATTTATATGATGTTCAAAAAAGAGAGGCTTCACTATGGAAAGAAGCTGAAACCTTGAGAACACTCAGGTGGGGAAATGGATAAGAATATTCAGCTTTGTAAAAATGACTGAAATTGCTTGGCTTGTGAGTTAAAAAATCCCTAGATGATTGGATCACCTCAAAAATTAAGTGTACTTGCACTCAGGATGAATATCAAGAGGTGGAGTTATTTGAGGAAGAATTAGAATATATCAAAATAGAAAACTGCACCGAAAGTATGATCTCATCTGTTTGGGAGATGTTCCTAACTATTACGCCTTACAGAATTAACACCTGAAGCAAATCTAGCGTCCGTTTGAATTCAAATTAGAAATACTGCGCCAATTATTGATAAAGATTTCAAAAGGACTCCTAAGTTCCCATTTTCCATTGAGATAACGCTCCTGCTTTTTTCAGTTAATTGAGATAACCATGTACTGTTACAAAGACCACCAGAAAGCTGTCCCCATCATAAATTGCTTCAATACCTCATGTCAAAATCTAGCTTTGCCATATCTTTTTGGGTAAAATTGGAGCTATAAAGAGGTAAAGAAAATGAGTTTGAAGGAATTTTGGAGCCTGGATAAAATGTCAGCTTGGAGGCAAGAGTTCATGGGAATTTGGTTTAAGAAAGATGAAACAGTGAATGTGTTTGCCAATATTTCTTATGAGGAAGCTCAGATTCTTAGTGGAGCTAATATGATGACCAATTTTTACAGAATTGTTATGCAAAACATGTTGCGCTCTTACCAAGATTTGCATCAAATGATGTCATCATCTCTCACTAGTAAATATACCATTTCTCATATGGTAGAGTATCTGAAGGTGCTATCAGCAACTTTTGGCGCATCAAATTGGACCTACAAACTGAACATTCAGTTAAATTATAAGGGGTTGAACGATTACTCAATAAATCCATAGATTACAATAATCATGGGAATCAAGACAAGCAGTTTAAAGGATCTAGACCCCCTAACAAGCCATTTTATTGTAATAAGTTTGGCCAACCTGGACATTTTGCCAAAAATTGTGAACAAGGAAAACTGAAGTATCAGGTTAACCTAGTTCAACCCAAGAAGAAAAGGGAAACTTATGATGGGCAGAGAAAAGATCATGCAGTCTAGATGAGGGAAAGTCTAGAACCACAGGTGATCAAGTTCCCCCTGATAAACCATATGGTTCAGATAGATCAGAACTATTTGTGGATGAGCTTTAGTCAGATCCTCTTCAAGTAGTTCACGAAGATGTAAACGCGTTAAACTAAGTTAAAATTGAAGTGGATTGTCCCAAAAGTTGTGAAGGAGGTAACTCGTTCATATGCCTGACAAATAGTTAAAAAGGTCCAAAATGCCAAAAATGAAACTGATCTATTGAATTCCAAATTAGATGAAATCACCATATTTAAACCAATATGTACTATCAGAGAGACATTCACCTAATATTTCAACCCATTGATTCACACCCTAGATTTGGGCAAACAAATTCATCATACCTGCCATAAATAATAGTCTAAAATATTTTTTCTGAGTGCATGTGTACAAATATTTTGGTGAAGCAAGTCCCCGTCAGGGAAATCATAGACAATGGAGCGCCAATTTATATAGTCTCAACTAAATTAGTAAAAATATTGAAGTTTAAACCAGATTTAGAGCATAGGAAGCAGTACAAGACAGCTAATCCTGACTCTACCACATCTTGCATGGTCTATAGTGCTCTGTTGCTATGGTTTTGATCCTTGATTATATTGGCGCCGGCAAACGTTCATTCCAACAAGAATTACAATATTCTCATTGGCATTGACTTCATGATAAAGTATGGTGTCAAATGTGACTTTGAAAAAGATACCTTGTCAATTCTGAGGCAGACGTTGCCGCTGATTTACCAAAGAGAAGGGAAGGCTCCTCAGCATGGTTTATAATTCATTAATCTGGCATATAATGACGAATATTTCCTGTGTTAAAAACTAGTTGGTAAAAAAGTCCAAAAAGTTACCCAAATACATGAACAAGAATTGTGGAATCTCAATCAAAATTAAAGAGGATTTTGCAATACGCTAGGAATTCAGCAAGTCATGTAAACCAGGCTGACAATGGAGATACCAGAACAGCTATGTGTGGGGATTATAGCTCCTTGGCAACAATTAAGGATTGGACCTTAGGTAGCCCCAGAGGTTTAATCCTCAGTCACAAGGAGATTCATATCATGTTGGCTAATATAGGAAATACTCCAATGGAGGTCAAACAGTACCAGGTGTTTTATTCACTCAGTTGAATCTGGTAAAAGGAATTTGTTCCTTCACAAGTTTGAATAAGTAGATGAGTTAGGACTACCTAAAGAAACTAAAAGAATATAAACATTAATTGAAAGATCTTGGTTAGCTGGATTAATGAAGGGGCAGAAGGGCGAAGTTTTGCCTTGTTCAAGAAGTTTTTAGTTATTTTTGCACAAGATTTATATGTTATGGGGTGCTCAAAGGATGTATTGCATTAAGTCAAAACAGCAGATGCTGTACCAATTCAGCTTAGACCTATTTAGAGGTCTAGAGCAGCAGAGTCAGTCATAGCAAAGAAATGAGAGGTTATTAAAGCATGGTATGCTAATACATTATCCATTCAATTGTTGAGTCCTATATTGATAGTTAAGAAAAAGGACGGATCAAATTGAGTCATTTCAATTACTGTTGGTTGAACAAAATTATAAAGAAAAATTTTTATCCCCTTTTTAGAATTAATGATGCACTAGATTGATTAGGATGAGCCAAGTTTTTTCCACCATGGATTTGATCTATAGCTATTGGCAAATAGATATGCCTCCAGGTGTTAGGTTTTGACTTAAAAGACCAATTTGGGTGCATTGGATAATGGAAATCTATACTGAACTGACAAAAAAGCCCAAACTTCAGTTGGGATTTAAACCCAATTGATGAGATGAGCTCAATCAAATTGACTGGGATAATTGGGCTATTTTTATCCACAATTGGTTTACATTATTAGATCTAGGCTTTACAGCTTATATTTTTCCCAAAACACTTCCCCACTTTCAAATATATATTTATTTTATGCAAATAAACCTTACTTTTTTCCTCCCTTTTCACAATTTTTAAGTAAAAAATTGTACTTAAGAGAAATTTGCCTCACCAAGTTTAATATCTGTATCAACAAGAATTCTTGACAAAAAGAAGCAATTAAGGTAATTATGTCAGCACCCTCAGGCTTTGGGTCAATTGTCCCTCAAAACCATAAAGGATCTGAGGTAGCAACAACACGAGATCCCAACACCAGGGATCAAGAGATATGTGCCATTATCACAGCACATAGGTTTTACTAACCTTCTAGGATGCCTCAAGTTTTTGTAACTCCCCTGAAATGTTCCAGCGAGCAATAAACACATTTTATCAAATCTGAAGTTGTCTTGTTTCTTTGTCTACTTGGATATTATTAATGTGTTCTGGAAAACTCATGGATCATTTGAACCACCTTGAAGAAGTGTTTAAAAGACTGGCTTCCAAAAATATCAAGATTGAACCACAAAAGTGACATTTCTTCAAGGATAGTTAGACTATTTGGTATTCGTGATTATCGCAGATGGGCTCAAACTCACCATCCAGAAGGTGGAAGAAATTGAAAGGAAGTTGGTCCCTAAGAGCATTCAAAATATCCATGTTTTCTTTGGAAAGGTTGGCTATTATTTCCAAATCATTATGGATTTTTCAAAGAAGAAATTTGACTATTCCATCTATTGAGAAATCTGAAAAGCAGTTACATATGGAATGATGAAGCTCAGGCCACATCTGATGAACCAATGAGATATTTGACGTCAAGTCCAATTCTGAAATATCCAAATTTTGAAAACTCATTCATTATCAGTAAGGCTATTTGTTAATGGTGATAGGAACCATCCTCAGTAATTTGATGAAAATGTGGAAGAACACCCCATGGCCTATGTTATATGAACTTTGTCAAAGCTGAAAGTATACATATGGCAACAAAGTGAGAGTGTCTTGTAGTAATCTATGCCTGCAAGCAGTTTCATGTATACATCCACAGAACGCATTCCAAGGTTGTAACTGACCATGCCTCTCTCCAATGGCTGCATAATCTCAAGGAACCAGAGGGGAGATTGGCGTGATAGGCTTTGAAGTTACAAGCCTATAACTTCAAGATAAAGCATCAATCAGGAGATAAGAATTTAAACGCCAATGGGTTATTGAGGTTACCAGAAGTTCTTGCTGTGCAAGATCATGTTGATGGCCTATTTTATCGAATGGTCTGAGAGCAGTTACAAGAACCATCAAAAATTCAGCATTTTGAAAAAAGCAATGGAGAAGACAGAAATTATCAATGTCAACTCGTAAAAAATGAAGATGATAAGATGCTCTTGTTTGTGGAGCCTTCAAAGTGAACAGAGACAATTTGGGGTTGAACATAAGGTTGTTGGTCATAGAGGATTGAAAAAAGCTTGAACATATTAGGCAATACTTTTATTGGTAATTGCAAAGAAATTGTTGCCACTTACATCACCTGTTGTGTAAAGTGCCAACTCCACAAGCCATATAGGAACGTGATGAGTTACTGATTGGTAAAACCATGATTTGCATGGCACATGGTAAAACTGATGTATTAGGGCTATTGAACGTGAGCATAGGAGGATTTTGCAATGTCATAGTTGTGATTGACCATCTCATAAGGTGTGTTGAAACATGAGCTTTATGCTGAGCTGATGCACTAAGTACCACCAATTTTATCCTGGAGAAGGTGATATATTACCACAGGTTCCCCAGGCGCTATTGAGAGATAGTAGAACGAATTTCACCTCCTTTTTGATTCCCAACTAATGACCTAATGTAGATCAAAAGGGTGGTATTTGCACCATATCAACTGAAATGAATGGGTTTATCAAACAAGTTAATGGGATGTTGGCTGCTATGCTAAGGAAGCTGATAGCAGGTAATGCGTTGTCATGGGCTTATTATCTAAGTTTGGTGATCTTCACATACAACATCAGTTTCCATTTGGTGATAGGAAAAATGCTGTTCAAATTATTGTATGGTCAAAGGGCAGCATTGCTGCCAATTCTCTATTCAGTGGTGGAACTGACTCCAGAATGAGTGCAGATAAATACCTGTATCAGCTTGAAAACATAATATTGACCTCCAATCTCAAGCTTGCAATATGATGATAAAATAAGAATTCAGGCTAATAAGACCAATGAAAAGGTTTGACCTAGCCTGAGGGAATTTCTATTGGAGAACGAGTCAGCTATTGTGATATACATGGGTTTGGTCACCAAAATAAGCTAGTTGCATTATGGTTGGGACCATTTAAGTTTATTACAAAAATGGCAAATGATGCCTAAGCAATCAAAAATGTTTTTGTTGGTCATGTGATTAATAGAATACATAGCAAGTTCTTAATAAATGATTATAAAAGATAAAAAAGGAAAATATACCGGAGATTTAAAAAAGAATAGGAAAAACTATTATAAAAATATTAAAAATAAAAATGATACTTCATAAAAGGAAAAAAGAAATGTGATATTGGTTTTTTTATTCATTAGCCTCATGTTGCGAGGTATGAGTCATCCTTTGATGCCTCTAGGAGGTGGGAGGTTTAATGACAATATTGGAGAAGAGGTCACCAAAGTTAATCTGGGATCAGACACTGGAAAGAGTTAGAGCCACACAAAACCATGTTTTTTGAACCTGAGGAGAATTCTGAAAATATGAATTTATTGGTAGCGTGATTGAAACAGTCAAATCTTTGAGTTGAGAAACTCCATATTGTGTGGGAAAGCAACAATGGAGGAAAATGAAATTGGCAAACAAGTCTGTATATCCCTATAAGGCATGGTGACAAGATCTGTGTTTAGAGTGCTTGGCAAAAAGCTTTGTTGATTACACTAGCCACGTGGTAGAGCAACGATCAAGGAAGAAAAGCGTGGGTGGTTGTCAGATCATACCCCAACTATTCTATGAGGGGAAGATACCACCAAATAGTCCCAGCCGTGAAGTAGTCATGCAGGCAACAAACTGCATCTTGGAGGTGGCGACTGCATGCATCCTGGAATGCAGAAGGGGAAGGACTAGTGGAAATTTGGTAATGCAGAGTGTTTGGCAGCCCATATGCAGATGACTTATTCCGTGATGTGGAGCATGTACACTGCAGTATCTCAATTGAGAATTCAATCAAGATAATGAGGGTTGAAGGAAATGCTGAGGGCTTTGGTTAATTCCCCAAAAGTTCATAATAAGAAAGTTTGACATTCTTATTATTACCAATCTTCAATTCAGTCAACATAATTAATTATTTATAAAACTGCTTGAAATATAAGAGAAACTCAGGGAGTAGATTCAACTCAAAAAGAAAAGCTGGTCCAAATCGGTGAGAATTTCTCCATTTGGCTTGGATGTTTATAAAAATTATTATCAGGGTATTATTCATCAAATAATCTATAAACTTATTACTTGCACAGGTTTGGTTCTAGTTCAATTCGTCCACGTCGTATTGTTGTTAATATAATTGATTGATAATATTATGACGATTATTATCCGTAGTTATATGGATTTCTTAGGTCTTGGTGCAATGCTCAGCCAGTATTTCTGCTTGAAATACTTGAGGTGTCTCAAAATAGGAAGCATATCTTTATACCATCTAACCCAATCTTCTCTGAGATTCCCTGGGGACAGTTTCTCCATTTCAACACACAGTCAGCAGCAATCCCCAATTTGTTTCTACTTCTTCTCTGGATCTTCTCTCAGATCCTTACTCTTTTCCTTAAAGAGTCTCCCAATTATCTCACACAGCAATAATATCCCTGAGAAAGAATAGAACAAATGAAGTTGACAGAGTTTACTAAACTGGTATATCTACTATATACTGTATAAACTATAAACTGTTTTCTATTATAAGTGAATTCTAAGAGATTTATTGTGGTGGATTTGGTCATCTAGCCCTTGTTTGATACCTCTTTGATGAAACGGCAGCTGTTGCCATTATTACACCCATCCTAATCTCAGAAGTGATGGTCTTTCCCATCCTGGCCAGGATTCCGTCATTGGACATCCTCAAGACCTAAAATGAAAAGAGTTGTAAAACGTGTCCCTAATGGTTTTTTCTTGATCCAAGTGAACTAACCATATTTGGTTAGCGATCTGCTTAGGTAATGGGACTTGTTACCCATTAATGCAGGTCAAAAACTAAATGATAGATTTATAGTTTTAGGCAGCATCACTCACCTTGCAACTTACTACTTACATTCCTTATCAGTTGGTGATGAAACTTGACTGATCCCAATCAGTACACCTGATTGTTAATCGCTATCAGATGCCCCTATTTCATCAGCAACTCTGCCTGAAAAGATCTTAAGCATTCTTCCAAAATCAATCCCTGACAGATCTGAACAGGCAGATATCCTAAAATCCCCAAACATAGTTACCCTGAAATCAGGGTCAACCAAAAACCAATTTACCTCGCATCAGGGAATTATCCCATAGCAATTCTTGGTAATTTAGCTGGCTGGTAATATGGGCAAAAATCCCTAACACATCTCCCCCCTGCTTAGATTTCCAGCAAGAAAAGGACTGGGGTAGGAGAACACCGCTTCAAACACTTGGTCAAATACTTCATTTGCTCAAGTGGAGTATAATCACCAATACTCAACGCTGCTCAGGATGACCTTTGGCATGCGGCTCTCTTTCTTTTCCTCCTTACTACTGCCTACTTAGAGCGTGGTCCCCATGATCTACTGTCATGCCAGGATGATCGATTTACTCATTACAATTTAATCCCGGGATTCAGTTTTCCCCCATCACGGCATATGACGCGCTGTCTTATTCAGGATTTTTGGTCTGGCGTCCTTAATTTCCTGATTTTCTCCTCATCTTCAACAGGAGACTCTTGCCGTCAATGTTTGTTTCATGGCCTAATTAAAAAAATGCTTATTTATGTTCACCCTTGTATTTTCTTATCATATCCTCTCAGCTCATATCATTCTTTATTCTTCTCTGGAGAGCTTATCCCATTAATTTTATGATTAATTTCTCTGAAATTGTAGCTTAGTTGATTTTAAAGTTCATAATGTCAACTATCATATAAGTCTGACATCCCCCCTCTCATCCAGCTCATATGTTGAATTCTGAGTTGCGGTACCAACAGCTACTCAACAGTTTGTCTGATCAAGATCTTTGGCTCTTCCAGCAGATGAGTTGGGCTGCGCGATGGAACCTCTTCTATGGTCCTTCCAGGACTTATATGCCTAATATGGCACCAATGGTTAGTCCTTCCATGGAACTACTGGAAATGGTAACCAACCCTTTGGAAACCAAGCTAGCGGTTGTTTCAAATGACTTTTGGCCAATTCTCCCTCTGTTGTCAATTCAAGAGTTAGATTTTAAAACTCTCCTGGATTCATCTCCTTTTGCAGATGCCCTAAACATCATCATTGATGCTCCTGAAAAAATGCCCTTCGCTCTTAATCGCTCTTTTCTTGATGGGTTGGACTTACTTCCTGAGTTCCTCTTATGACTCAGACAATATTACAAACCCGCTGTCTTGTCTACTGAGCTCACCATCAGCAACAGTATTAATTTTGAACTCCCCTACACAGAATTGAGGGCCTAAGTCACCAAGGCTTTATCCTTAGCGCTGAATCCCTCTGACCTTGAGAACATCCTAGATCAGTATATCGCCGCTTATGCTCTTTACTTTGTTGGCCAAGTTCTTCAAAGTTGGGCCATGAAGCTTCCAGCCTCTCCTGGGTTCCATTGCTCCTTCTGCTTCAGCTTCTGAGAAGCTCATAGTTGTCACTTGCAGGATGACATTTGCTCCTTGCAAGACTATCTTGTTTCCAGCAAATCCCATTAGTATCTTCCGCTGATGGCTTTAACAGGGGGCATGATTTGGCAACCCCATTTAGCATCCCTTGTTCGCTGCCAGCCCATATGTCCAGTGTTCTTGACAAAGCCTGTTGGCAAGCACTTAAGATTAAGCTTCTGGCTCCAGTACCATATTGGGATTACTCGGGGTTATTTGCTGACTGTCTCTTTCTGTACTGTTGCTTCCCTCCCCGCTCCAGGGCTTCACAATTGGCTTCTTCTGACATCTCAATTTCCCTTCTCCTAGTCACTTTCTCAGGGGATCTGAATCTTCTCAAATAACTTGGTTTTGTGTAGATTTAACCCTCGCTAGCATCCAATATCACATAGATTTTGATGGGTTATTCATTCCTACTGCGATCCATCCTCTCTTCCCTCAAGAGGCAACGTAGGCTGAATTATCCCCAAATTGAGGTTAAACAATAAAATATCAAAATTATAAAAATATATCAGTTTTTTCTATGCGGTTTTTAAAATTTCTTTTCTTTTTTCCAATATATTTATCAATTTTATATTTTTTCTTCTTTTTTCATGAAACTTGACCTTGTTTCAGTTCAGCGGTCCTTCTTTTTTCCCCCAAACTAAATCCTATATATTATTAGACCTACCAGTTTTCTATGGTTCAGAGGTTCTTTTTTCAGACTTAACCATCTAGATTGGTTCAGAGGTCCTTTTTTGGACTTGACCTAATCGTCAGGACATAAGCAACTTAATGGTTCATTGGTACTTTATGAACTCTTTTTTGTTTTTTTCATCAATCCATCACTTCAAATACTTAGCATGGACTCGATTCACAACTCACACATCCAAGAGATTTTTGATGGAGTAGGCTTTAGTTGCCATCTTAGCGATAACCTCAAATAGACCCAACCACAACACATCTAGTTTGTTTTCTTTTTCCAAAACCATGTGTATCACAACAGGCAACTCTTTCGCCTATATGATATTCTAATAAGGCTGGTCAGTCCTTATCATTCATCAATTTTGCTTGTATCCTTTTCTTCAATGTAGTATCAGATGCTTGCAATTGCATTTTGATCAGAAGATTTGTCAATAAGTTCATTTACTGTTTGGCACTCATCCCTGATGTTGGTTCCACCACCAAAATTAAAGCTTGGTGGCAACGCAGCCTTCCTCCCTTATAACAACTCAAACGGTGTTTTACCATCATTATATGATGACTCATATTGTAGAGAAATGTCACTGAACTCAGGTACGTTCCCCACGCAGAAGTTTCTCCTGCGATTAGCTTCCTCAGTGTCATGGCCAGTGGTCCATTCACTCGTTCTACCAGTCCATTTGTATCCAGCTGGTAGGTTACAGACACAACTCCTCTGATCCCATTATCTCATTCAACTGTGGGATCACATGAAATATGATGTTTGTCAATTATTGCTAAGCAGGACCTGCAGGCATCCATGTCAGTATACTACTTGCTCCATGATGAACTTTGTGGTGCTGGTAGCGTCTACTTTTGCCAGAACCTTCATCTTGACACATCCTGTCAGTTGGTATAGTCCCTGCACGGTGATAATTGTCCATTTTTCTTGGTCTTCTCTTAGAAAATTAGTTTGCCAATATCCCAAGATCAGATCATTGCAGAGAAATATTTTGCTTCTCCCAATTGATCTAGCACATCATCAATTCTTGGTAGGAGATATACATCCTTCTTCATAATATTATTCAGCTTTTGGTAGTTGATAACCACCCAATTAGAGCCATTTATTTTTTTCATAATAACAATTAGACTCTCCCAGGGATACACTAATGGGACTAGAAGCCCATACTTCACTAACTTGCTGCTTTCTTCTTCCACTACCACTTCAGCCACCTTTGACCATCAAATTGGTATCATCCTGATCAACAGTTTTCCCCAGTATCGACCTTGTGGATCACATCTTATGCACATCCCAAATCATGGTCATCCTGGGCAAATACTTCCCAATACTTTTGAACAATGTGAGCACCTCATCTTACTGTCATTCCATCAGATCAAAGAGCTGCTCTCAATCAACCAACAAGTTGATACTCTCAGTTACCCCAGATGGTAATCCCATCTCATCAAGGGTCCCAGAATCGTAGAATATCCTCTGTTCAGCCATCAGGATCTCTTATCACTTCCTAGGTCTGAAATTCATGACCAATTAAATTAATTTTTGAATATTATATATATCTTATATATCTTTTGTATTTTTCTTTTGCAATGGGACTTGCAACCTACAAAATGGCTAAGAGGTCCTTCTTTTCCCTTCATCCAAACTAGTCCTAGGTAACTCTGACCTACCAGTTATCATGGTTCAAAATCTTATCCTTTTAAGATTTAACCATCCATTTAGTTCAGTGGTCCTCTTCCAGGACTTGACCAAAATCTCAGGAAATAACCATTTATTGGTTCAGAGATCCGCTGGGAACATTGCAACTATTTTCTCTTAGGTCTAATACATCCAATTTTTTAGTATTGACCTTTCTCACCATATGACCAGTTTCACTGTCTCTTTACATATAGGCTACACTTGCCGACTTTGACAATACTTTTGTATATTAGGCCTTTAATCCTGACTGGTTATTCGTCCAACTGGTCCTAACTTTATCTCATATTTCAGCAACTGATGCTTTGGATCCTTGTATCTCATTAGCCAACAGTTCCAATTGATTGTTCAGATCACTTTTCTTCTGAAAACGATTTTTAGTCTTCATGGCCATCCTTAATTACACAGGTCATTCTGGCCTCATTAGCTTCATTCAATTTCTACTAAATTGATGAACATATCTCCAGCAAATTATGATCATTGGTTGAGTGTTATTAAGTTAAACAATTTTCTCCACTATCTTTGATTAATGACTTCCTGTTTTGACTTCATAACTTCATAACTTCATTAATATAGCAATCCAATTCTCCTAATTGATTGCTTCCTATTTCATCCAACGCCTCATCTAAACACTCACTCCTCAGGAATATTTAAAGCGGACCCAATCTTAACCTGAGTTGATCTTGCTGTTCCTCTGGACTATTTCCAGCAGACACAATTTCAACCTGAGTTGGCCCTGCTGACCCTCTTCATCTCAAGTAGATGTCGGGTGGAACAGGTTTTCTTGCAGCTTTAGATAGTTCCACATCTAGGCTGCAAGTCCTTTTCTCAAATATTGAGTATCTTCAAATTGCTTCACTCAGAGCTCCACTTCTGAGCTGGGTGAACGCCAATGAATGTAATCCATTTACGTTCAGATTTAGAAAAATTTTCATAGGACATAATGTTCTAAGTTCTTCTACTCAATTAGCTCTGTAGTGAGCACCACTTTGTAAAAATTTATGGTTCTGGTTATTATTCGGCCAATAATTCCAATAAACTTATTACTTGCACAGGTTCAGTTCTTGTGCAATTCGTCCACGTTGTATTGTTGTTGATATAATTGGTTGATGGTAGTATGATGGCTTTTATCTGTAGTTGAATGGAATTCTTAGATCTCAGTCAAAGCTCAGTCAGTTTTCTGCTCAAAATACTTGAGATGTCTCAAAATAGGGATTCGTTCCCTCATACCATCTAACCCAATCTTCTCTGAGATTCCTAGGGACAGTTTCTCCAGTATGACACACAGTCAGCAGCAATCCCCAATTTTTTTCTGCTTCTTCTCTAAATCTTCGCTCAGATCCTTACTCTTTTCCTTAAAGAGTCTCCCATTTATCTCACACAGCAATAATATCCCTGAAAAAAATAGAATAAAATGAAAGCCGACATAGTTTAATAGAATGGTATATCTACTATATAATGTCTAAACTATAAACTGTTTTATTATGAGTGAATTCTAGGTGATTTGTAGTGGGGGATTCAGTCATCTACCCTCAGTTGACACCTCTCTAATGAAACAGCAGCCGTTGTTGTTGAATCACCCATCCTTGTCTCATCAGCAATGCTATACCCCATCCTAGCTAGATTCCATCATTGGACATCATTGAGACCTAAAACATAAAGAGTTGGAAATTGTGTCCTTAACGTTTTCCTCTCAATCCAAGTGAACCAAACATATTTAGCTAGTGACCTGCTTAGGTAATGGGACTTGTTACCCATTAAGGCAGGTCACAATCCAAACGATTGATTTGCTAGTTGCAGGTGGCATCACTTGCCTCACAACTTACTCCTTAAATTCCCAATCAGTTGGTGATGAAACCTGACCAATCCCAATTGGTACACCTGATAGTTAATCACTATCAAATGCCCCTATTTTGGTGGCAACTCTGCCAGACAAGATCTTAAGCGTTTATCTGGTTCAATCCCTGACAGATCTGACCAGGCAGATATCCTAAAATTTCCAAATATAGTTACCCCAAAATCAGGGTCAACTGATTCATAATTCACCTCGCATTAAGAAATTATCCCCTAGCGATTCCTGGTAATCTAGCAGGGTGGGAATATGGGCAAAAATCCCAAAAAGGTTATTGTTGAATTTTTACAGATGGAGCAGAATCCAGTTAAGGCTCAAAGTTCAGTATAACAATAGGGGAAAGAGGAGCTAATGATTTGATTATTTGAAGTGATGGCCAACCTGCTTCCTCTTCAGGAATAGGCACCATTGTTGGAAGAACCAAGGAAGGATTTACTGAATCTGTTTGACTCAGAGAACTGGTTTTAGCAAGGCCAGAAAGGATACTTTTTTTGGCCAGGTTCATGACATCACTTAGAAAAGGTTGGCGTCCATTTTGGACAAACCATCCAAGTATTGTTAATAGCATTAATTATTGGAAAAAGGGACAATTTTATGAACAATATAGTCAAGTGATGGGGATCTGTGGAAATTTTTATATGACTACATTACCTAGCTTAGGATTATTTTTTCTTTAATCTTTTTAATTACTAGTATTTATATTTAGTTTAGCTTTATAGATTATGCTTTGAGATGATAATTTAAGTATGTCATCTGTTCATTGATAATAACTGAATAAATAATTAATTTTAATTTAAAGAGGATTGAAATCCAATTATATTTATGATTTCTATTTCATCAGGTATTGTTGCAACATTGTGGATATGATTGAATGGCTCAGATAGAGCAATTGCTAATGGGAATTATCAGGATTCCCATCAAATTGAGCAATTTGGATGTGTCAGATAATGGGAATCAATCCCAATCTGACTGAAAAGCTCAATCTTCTATTGGAGTTCAAACTAAAGCTATGAGATGAGAACAAGAAGATCAACTGGGATATTTGTGCTTTTCGCAAATCCCCTATTAGTTAACTTTCTTAGATCTAGGCTTGGGAGGCTTAAATTTCCCCCAAAACACCTCTCCACTTTACCATTTAAACTTGGTATTATGCAAATAAACATTACGCTTTTTCTCCCCTTTTCCTCAAAGCAAAATGAAAATTGTATTTAATTTGGAATTTAACACACCAGACTTGTTATCTGGATTATTAACTTCTCAACCAGGAGAAGCAACCAAGGTAAGTATCTAGTACCCTTGAGCTTTGGTTCACTGGCCCAACAAAAACAACAAAGGATCTATGGTATCAACCCAGGATTCTGACAAAACTGGTGCTCCCTGCCAGGTTACACCCCCAAGTTTGCAGTGATAATTATAAAAATAAACAACAAAAGCCAAAATAGTTATTAACAAATCGGTTTTGGAAAACTCCTCTGATCGTGAAGCCACCCATCTCAGTGACTGGGCAATCAAAATGAATTTCAGTGATACCACAACCAACCATGATAATCTTTTTCCCCTTTATATGGAAGTAACCCTCTATGCTCCATCTTTTTGATTTATACCTTACAAATGTATGACTTTGCTGAAGCCCTCAAGCTCCTCTTATCTGGGGTCTTCATCCCTAGGGGCCAAGCCAGTAGAAGAAGAGCTCTTGCCATGCCAGCTCCTATGATGAACATAGTCCAAAGCTCTTTGCTTATAATAGAACAAGTTAAAGCTGGACGTATGGAACGTTACCTGCATAAATTTGTCCATCCCACTTTATACCATTTACTTCAAGTAGTAGGGTTCCATCATCATTAATTACTCTACCACTTGCAACTATTGGAGACCATACACTCGCAGCTCATCCAACTCTATCAATGTACCTCCCAGTTCAACCATAAAAACTAAACTGCTATTGTGGAAAATCGGAAGTTTATTAAGAAATACAAGATATGCTAAACCGCTTGGATCAAGGAGTCATCGTTTTTGTTCAAACGGAACTCACAACTTGTTGTAGTCAACAAGAGAAATTTTATCCATAATAAAGTCATAGATTATACCTATTAACTATGCTCCAAGTTTGATAATTTTATCACCTCTGTCAATAAGCACCTCCAGACCTTGTAGGAAATGATCTATGAATTGAGGGAAGGCCAAAATAGTTTCTATAACTCCAGGTATCAAGGAGGGCCTGGTGATCATTGACCTCCCAGTTATGATGGACGTGAAGGTGAGTGAGAATTTCCTGGTCATGATGGATAGGGTGGTGAAAGAGGACCCCTGGTCATGATGGACAAGATGGAAGAAGAGGACCCCTGGACCCAGTGGTGACCCCAGAAACCCCAATGAACGCTATAGGCATTAATCCAACAAATAAAAAATCTTTATGTCCAATTAGGACATTTCGCCCAAGGAGCCCAACTTACTCAGGATGGAGTTCCCCTCCCTCCCAAAGTTTCCTTAATTGTTCATCACATACGCCTTGGGACCTTAGCCACCCTACATGCTTTTGGTACGTGGATTGGAGCAAAGAGTGCTTACCACTGAACAACATCAACTTGACCTAGAAGACACTAATACTTCTCTAAAAAATGAAGTATGTCAATTAAACCAACTTGTCACCACAAAATCAGCTCCCAGTGCCACTCATGAACAAGTAGATCTAATAATTGAAGATCTTAATGATCTGCAGAGAGAAGTAGATGTGCTCTAACCTCAAGTGTATTCCCAAAATACCGCCTCATCATTAGGTGAAAGTGCTGTCCCCGTATCAGTTCATGTTGCTTGTCCTCCAACCCCCCAAGTAGTACATTTAAACCTTTGTTTAAAAAAAATATGTCCCTGTAGAGGGAAGTATTTTCTCTTTCTTATATTGCTATGAAAGCTCTATGGAGGAAGCGACTGACCATATAATGACTCAAACATTTGACTAAATGTCTTAGCCATATGGCTCAAGACATTGCGGTCCCCCATCAAATGAATTGCCGTACTTGGACTGATGCTAAGCCTGCCTTTCTTTTGGAGTTTGGGAGTAACTTAACCTTAGCCAACCAAAAACAAACCTTTATGGGTATCAGCCTTAATTGAGGGGAAACTATCAGCAAATTTGCCCACCATTTTTATCTTGAGGCACAAACTCTGGTTTTTAGGAATTTTCTTACATTAGATGATGCCATTAACGCTGCATTTTTGACATTTAAACATATGCCTAATATATTATTTTATTTATAGCAGTGAAGTCTAACTTAACGTCCCTCCTTCATATTAAAGAGGCTATATTGGAAATCCCAGCAGAACTACATAACCCCATCAGGCTACCTCATTTTAACACCAATAAGCCCCAGTCCCAAGTGTTGGCCGTTATACCCGCCAAATTCGCCTAAACCTGAATTATACTGCACTTATTGCAGAAGAAACAACTACACTACAGCT
>JAKSZP010007429.1:0-25248 GCA_022478985.1 Massospora cicadina
CAGTAATATAATAATAGACAATAGTAAAAGAGTACCATTATAAATAATAGATAGTTAAGCTAAAAGCTTAGATCTTGAATTAATCACCTAGTAAAGATAAATGTAATTTAACTATGATTGACAGATAAATCATACAATTGAGCTTATTAAGTAAAGTCTTTCCTAGTATAAGCTAAACAGAAAGACAGTGAATACCTGGATTGTATCAGGTTAGTAGAGTATTTTCTTACACGTAACTAGAGAGTGGATAAATTGATAATCTACTGATTAGATAGTTCACAAGTTAAACACAAGCTACAGAGATGTCAGTGAGTATAACAATAAAAGAAGAATAAGCCAAGGTTAAGATGAATAAGACCTAACTATAATATCACAGATACAAGATAATACATATACTTCTAAGGTAACAATTCATATAATCCTATTATACATTAACAGTATAAAAAAGTGAATAAAAAGAAAGTAGACTAGGGATCATGAATGACTAATACTAAGAGATAGATGAATGTCTCCTCCTATAAGATTAGTTATAACAATCTAATAAAGTAGAACAAGTGACAGTAAATAAAAAAATAATACTTAGAGTTAAGGTTATAAGAAATGAACAATTAAAAATAACCTACTGTAACAATTGAACTGGAAGTAATGAAGAATATAAACATATATAAATAGATAAGAGGATAATAAAAGAAAGAAGAGGATCTAATTGAATATGTTAAATGTAAAAATTAAATAAAAATATTGATTAAGTGGATGTGAGTAAAAACTTCATTTATATGTTAACTAGGGAATAAATGTGAAGAGAAATATATAAAACTAAGAATACATAAATCATAACACATAATTCAAGGATCACTATCTAGAGTTAGTAACCACAATAAATATAGAAGGTTAGGAATGTATTCCCAAGAACCCTATAGATAAGAACTAGTTGTCAATCATTTAAAAATAATGAGAATGAGGTGTAATGCATCATAAATATTCAATAGAGATTAACTAAGATAACCACTATGAGGATAAACTAGGATGAAAGAAAGAATTGAATAAAAGTCTATAAGAATAGGAGTATGAGGAAAATAGAAGACAAGAAGACAAAACCTAGAGTAAAGAAGTTGAACCATCGGTAAGAATAGAGGAAATGAGAGTATAAGATCTAGAAAATAGAGAAGATAAAAAAGGATTAATGGTAAATAGACTAGGTTCAAGTCATATACATAAATAGACTAATCCTCAATTGGAACTGACTACAGGGGTACTAAAAAAACGTAAAAGAAAGTAGTCTAATAGTACAACCACAATTCAATAGAGTAACGATACAGAAAATAAGTCTAGGAAAAATAAGAGAATTTAACTGAGGATAACAAGCAAAGGGTAAAACGAAGAAGGTGCTAATAAAGACTTATTATAAAACCAAATAGGCGACAATAAATCAATTTCGTGATACCCTCTAGTTACGTACACTCGCTAGTTGCATTTTATATTAGTCACGTATTGCCTTGTCTCCCGACACTTGGATTTATCTTAGCGGATCCCTGGGTCTATTTAATACCCTCTTTTTAGACAAGTTGAGTAAACACACAAAATCATTCCCCGCTCATTTAATCTTTCTTGCATATTTTATACTGACATGCTCAATTGGATTTACGGGGTTCTTTCTCTCTTTGATTTTCATTATCTTAGTAACCTAACAAACTAAGTTTTATAATGGTTGAGTTATCAAGGTTGAGTTATAAGGATACACTTTTAATTATTGTAATGATGGGATTTGTTTCATTTTAGTTCCTTATTTCTAAGTAAGACTATCTCTGATCCCACTAAAATTTTTGTTAATAAACATTTTATTATCCTAGTTTCAGTAAACACAAACCCCCAAGGGTTCCAATTTAAGTTATTTAACTTCCCCATGTAATTTATTTACCCTCCCTCTCCAAGATGATTTATTCCCTAAAACCTATAATCCTTAACTATCTGCTATATATGAAAACAGTAATTAGTATATATCTAACGATAGTTTCTCTTATCTGAGCTAGCTTTCCCTCTTAGTTGCAATCTTCTCTTCCTTTTTTTACTTTTTTTCTCTACTCTCTCCTAGTTCCATCCTCCTCTTCCCTTCTCTACTCTTTTCATTCTTTTCTATTTCCATTTCTCCTTTTGGATTCTATTACATTTTTGTTTCTAGTAAACCGTGATGTGCTCCCCTATTCTCTCCAATCAGTCATTATAGGTATTCATTTACTGGACTTATTCCCCATTCTGTGCTAATAGGCTTAGTCGTTTACTATTTATCATACCTCCATCCTGTAAACCTTTTCTATTCTAACCTTTAGTTCTTCCAATCTATTCCTATCTTCTATCTCCTTTACCATCCCATGCCTTTTCTCGAAATATTCTTGTTCTATCATTTACATTTAAATTATGCTTCTACATTCTCCCCTATTTTTCTATCTTACTGAACTACAGGCATTTTTTTATATTCTTTTATACTAAATTCTTTTACCCTTTTTGGTTTCCCTAAACTCTTTTTTATTACCTACCGCTAAATTTTCTGATAGGTATTGAGTCATTATGACGAGATTTTAAATTGTACAAGTCTTGCTCTTTTTAGTCGTTTTACCCTTTGCCTCTTTTAGATATTCAAGCCTGAGGCCAATAATCATTGCAATCCTACTTCTAATTTAGTACCCAGTGGGATGGGGGCTCCTATTTTTGATACCCCTTTTATATATTTAGGGTTAGCAATCTAAATCCCCAAATATGCAACCTACCCTTCTTTTTCCATTACAAACCTTCTCCATCTTTCCCATCCCAGATTTGTTCTACCCTCCTATCCCAAAGGGGTTTCTTCTTCTTATCCCCCCACCCTCATCCCCCTTCTATATACTTTCATTCTTCTTTTCTCCATTTTTCGTCCCCCCTACATTTATCCTATCCCCCTTCCTCCCCTCCATTCTTATAGTCTTACTCGAACCCATCCTGAGGTTCGTCCCATGACCACACGGTTAAGTCCATCCCTACCCCTCTCAGGCCTCTTTCTCACAACTTTCTTCCCCCTATTAAACATAGGTTGCCACATTTATTTTTGTCGCCTAGTCTTTCTTTTTCACGTCTCTGTACCTTTTTTCATGTATTAGCCTCTTTTACCTACAGACGAGACCCAACCTACCTACTTACCAACCCAATTCTTCCATAGATATTTTTATATGCCCTTTTAGTCCCCCTATTTATGACGTCCCCCTATCCCCTTTAAAGTCATCTCACCAACCACAACTCTTTCTACATGGTCTCTTTTGTCCCAATCTTTTTCTAGGTGGGGTGGTAAATCCTTATACTAAAAAAATTAGTAGGTCGTACACTTTTTACTTACATTACACAACGAGGGGGAGGGGTTGAGTCAAGAAAGACGAGATTTTACTTATCGCCTTTGAGTCCTTATTGCAGATAAAAGTTGTAATTGTCACTGTATGGGAAATACTAGGCAATATGTATACAAAAAGGGAGCAACCCATTAACATTGCTAATTCTTACTTCCTTGATTCTTCCTCTCCCCAGTCTTACTTCCCTATTGTATGCCTTATGACTTTTTGCATCCCTTCAATCATATTCCCTAGGAGATTCTAGATCCCCTTTACCCTTACTCCTCCTTAGTCGCTTGTGTTATTTTATATAGTCCCTTGAACCAAGCATGGGTGGGTGAAATTTGGGACTCGACCCTCTCCCCTTACCCGACTCCTTAAAGTCTTTCCTACTTACCTTTCCCCTATTTCTCTTACCAATTGGGCCCCTTACCTCCTTCTAACCTTCATCCCTAGCAGATTTTATACACATATTGGTTATGACATTATTTACCACCATCATCCTTATAGCCCTTTAGTAATCTTCGTTCTTTTCCATATTCTTTATGTTCCCCAGTATTCTTTTCCTCTCTCAGTCCCTCTTCCTCTGAGTTATTCATCCTCAAGTTTTATTACTAGACGGGGTTCCTCTTTTATTTCTACCCACATACTCGTCTATCCCATTGGTATTTACAGCCTATTCTAATTTATAGTTAATTACAGTGTTTATCCCTATCGGTTGTGATCCATTAAATGGTATGAAATCTTTATTGTGGCCCATATTATAGTAGTGAGTTGAGTATTACGAAATTTGATCCAACCCCAACCTAATAATTACAAGCCACAAAAGGCTTATACAAATTAATCCAAATAGGCCCTTATATTTATCTATTGATAAACTTTTATATAAAAACCAATTGTCGTGTCATTCGTGGCCATATAATTTTCTCCCCTTTTCCATTCTTTGTTATCTTTTGCTATCTTTTCCTATTCTCTTTTTTCTAATGATGATCTTTTTATCCCACTCTCTATTATTCTCATTTTCTATCCCTTAGCTTCTTTCCCTACTCTTTCTCAAACTGAGACCCATCCTTTAGTTCCCCTCCCCCTTTTTGTACCCTATTTGTTTCAACTCTTGATGTGATTTCCTTCCTATTACCCTAGTCTTATATCCCCTTCTTATCCTCCCCAGCTGGCTATAGCTCTCTTACATTATTTCCCACCTCAAACTATCCTTCCTCCCCTCCACTGGTTCTGTAGAATTGTCATTCCCTTGTCACTTATCTTCTTTCCAGCTTTCCTATATTTACCTATCTGATTTTTGGATTATAAACTAATCAATTTTATGCTTCCTTCACCTACTGATTTTATGCCTTGTCATTTATCCTCCCCCCCATTATGCTCTCCCGAATCAAGGTCTTTCCTTCACCACTTCTTTTTCCCCCCTCTTATATTCTCTGTAAAGTTTCCTATCCCCCAATTATTCCCTCCTCTGCTAAATTCTTAGCCATGTAGATACCCAACGGGTCCCCTAATCAATCTGTGATGTGATCCTATTATCTTCTTCCCCTTTCTTATACCCCTCTCCTTTTGTACCCAGCCCTGAGGCCTCTTGTACTTTTTCATTTATTTTCTTATCCAATTTTTCTTTGTCCTACAATCAAACCACGTACACTAAACCCATATCATTTACCTTGGCTATCAGTTTTGTATAGTTTTGATGTGAATTTTCCTTCTTTCTTTTTTCCTATTCCCTACTCAATTACACCCTTCTAATCTCTGCCCATACCCTTCCTTTTTCCCACTTTCCTACTTCCAACCCTTTTTCTTCTCAGATCCTTCTCATTTTGTTCCTTTTTTCTATCCCTGAATTTAGTCATTTACGTTCTTTTTTTCCTTCTCTTAACCTTTTTTTGTTCCTCCCCCTTGCACTTTTTACTTACATGTATTTTCGAACAGCGGCCCTCCCCGAGAGGACTCCCAGAGGGATGAATGGCCCAATCTTCACATATTTCTATACCTTTTAGCTTTCGCTAATTTATAATTGCTTAATAGATTTATTTTAAATATAAATTCAACTACCCACTAATGAATAATTCCATTTCACAAAATTGGATCGGGGATTAACTCATAGTTGAATAGAGTAAAAAGTGGGCTTATAAAAAGATGAGGGGGGATCGACCCTCAGTTTAGTAGTTCGGTTAATAAAATAACAACTAGTTAAAAATAAACCCAATAAGACAAATACCCCGTAAAAATAAATTAACAGCTTATAAATAGGATCCAAGATTAGATCAGGGGAGGGAAGAAAGAATAAGAAAGTCGATAAAACCTACTGGTAATAGATTGTAAGACGCATAATTATATATCGAATCATTTGCTCCCTTTGATCCTATTTGGTCTTTTAACAATTTATCATACAAATACACGACTCTTATCTCAAATAAAACCGCTTTATAGAAGAAGATTCTCCCCATTATCTTAATTTGCTCTTCCATTTAACCATTGATTGGTAATAATAACCAGTTTTAACCTAAGTGAATGAGACTCTATAAATGTATTATATATAAAACAATTGAATTGAAGCAAATCTCCTGATTTTATGAATCAGTCAAGTTCCAATATCAATTTTACGGGTACAAGTGAGGGATATTAACCAAGGGATTAATCCAACCTCAAGGTTAGGCTTTACTCTTATCCCTACTCTAAACCCCCTTTTCTACTTCCCCACTCTTCCCCCTTTTTATTCCCAATCTTACTCTTTTTTACTATTTTCTATATACTCTTTCTATTTATTATTCTATTAGTCTCGTCTATTGTTTTCAATCTTTACTAAATTATTCCCCTTTTATAGTGATTTATAGTTCCTTATACAAACCCAAGTTAGTTCTAATATCTTAGATTATAAGAAGATTCCCGATACTATTTTATAAAAATAATGCCTTTGGATTGTTAGCGTTATTATATTAGCCATGATGAGAATTGGAGTATACTAATCCGGGGATTCTCGGGTTGATAGGGAGTTAGGCAAGTTACAATTAGCACTCTTTTATATCAAGTTAGGGGATCTTTATTATATTCGTGAATCAATCTATTCGTCTTCCCCTATTTGGGTTTTATGCTTTTTATTCCCGAGAGATTATTCGGAATCCTTTTATAGCCCACTATTGGTGTTAACCTTTTTAAACTTAGCCTTGGGGTTTATTATAATAATAAAAGAGCCAATCCACTTATAGAATTTACAACTAACGATAGATTTGTTTTAATAAATATATATTCCAAATAACTACAAAGGGCCCATAAACGGGGCTATTATCCATAAGAGAGGAGGGATAGAGAAATAATAGAGACCAAAGGATGGTTGTGGGGCGTACCTTATTAATCCGGATTACTTTTACAAAAATATATTAAACCTTAGCTTTAGATTAACTAATTAGCTATACTTTTACTAATTTAAAGATGGTAACTAAGACGAATCCAAGGAGCATCATATTAATAATCTATAGCCCTTCACCCTAACTTTATTCGCAGGATAAAACAGATAGTGACGAAATTTAAAATGTGAGATAAAATGGATTGTATTTCAATGGTAAAGGAAGTTCACTATAACCTTTTTAGTAAAATAATTAAGAGTCTAGTTTATAGATTAAATGCTTTTAGCCTATTTTATAATGTAAAGGACGACCTTGAGTATCACGAAATATGGGAGGAGTGGTGGGTAATATAAACTTGAAGTATAAGAAAGGACAAACTCTACAATAGAAAGAAGAAAAAGAGAAAAAGAGGGGAGTATTGAGGGTAAAACAAAAGAAGGAACCCAATAGAAAGGAGGGATTGTGAATGGCCCCTATTTTATTCCCCTTTATTACTTCCCTATTTCTATTATTAGAAGGGTTGTTTTTGTACCCATCCTTCAATTTTTGATCCATTCCCAGCTTCCTTTCCCCACTTAATCGATTTATTGACTATTCTTCCCACTAAGACGAAATCCTTGTCTCGTTTGGTTGGCACCTATATGGCGGTTTGTCTCATTAGTCTGATGTTGGTTGATTCTATCATTGTAAAAGAGGAATGGGGCGAGTACCACGAGTAGATGAAAGGAGGGTAATGGGACTAAATTGTCTTTGTTTATGGATAAATTCCATAGAAGAGAACAACCCGCTGAGGGGAACAAAACCAACAAGCCAGAGACGAAGGCGAACAATGGTACAGACGACTCGCCTCGGGATTCGCATTTCCTTCCCTATTATGTTACCTTCCTTTTTGGTATCCCCTTTCGTCCTTGTCTTCCCCTTCCCATACATACTTACAGGCTTCCTTATTTTTATATAATCATTGTCGTTTTATAAACACGAGTCTTAGTCGAAATCTGTGAGTCTTGGTTTTTACTCTTTTATACTAACCTAAGTCGTTGGTTATTCTTGTTCCTCTTATGTTTACGATATATTCGTGGCTTTATTCTTTTAGGTTTATGGCTATTGTTCGTTCATATCCCCACTTATGATGGTGGTCGAAGCCCTCATTGATTGGTAGTATAGTCACCTGTGTTAATTGGGGACCCTTCTGGGTATAGAATTTCGCTAATAGTATAAATTTCGTAAACTAGGGGGTAACTAAATGTAGAGGAGGATAAATAGGAAAGTAGGGAAGGGTTGAGAAACTAGCTGGGCTTGCCCTATTTTGGATAGGCTATAGTTGGGAATAAAAAGGGTATAGCACAAGAGTGAGAGGGATATAGCTGAGAATAGATCCCCGTAGGGATAATGATGGCCCTACCTAGCGGGAACGATTTGGTATAATACTCGTTGATCCGAGTCTAAGGGTTGGTTCAACAAATGTGAATGGTAATATAATAGGGTGGTACAATACTTGATTAATAATAGACAATAGAAGTAAACTGTAAAAACTATAGGTAATAAAAACAATAATACATATACAAAAGGTAGAAAAAGAAGATGATAAGCCTACAAGGCTAGGGCAATAGAGTATCTGGGAAGAAAGCTAGCAAAAATTGCAAACCCGTATAATCCTATTCTCCTTTCCCTCTGGGTTATTATAAGTAAGTGTCGTAAGTTGAGTCATACTTTTATGAGGGGATGGATAGGTGGATTAGCAATGATTATGTAAAGAGGATCCCCCGGGATACAGGTTAACACCTATAGAAGATAAATGGAAGTCTACTTGGATTTGACAAAGGTAACCCTAAATAGAATGCCTTGCTATTGGCAATCCCTTATTACTATTATTCATGTTCCCCCTATTCTTATCTTACCCTCCCTTATCAAATTACTTTTTTATTAAAATCTTATTTATCAAATTATAACCTTATTTTCTGATTGTCCCCTATCATTTTATGAATAGGTTCTCTAGACAATCTAGCTCTTCTTTTTACCATAATAGGATTCATCGTCGTTTAGTTTTATATTTATGCCTGACCCTTACCTATATACTAGGTTATAGGCCTTCTTAAATTCGAGTTATTATCACATTTATTCTTATACCCAGAAAACCTATACAAAATTGTAGGCATTTGTGAATCTTACACTTTATATTATAGGAGTCATCTACTCGATTATATACAAATATTTACATTGTTCTATCAATTTAACTGGAGATTATTATAGTCTGAAGCCCGATTGGTTATTATAGATATTGTTCTTTCTTTTTAGACCTATTTATATTCTATAGATCCCTCTTACTCTTAGCCATAGGAACCCTTTGGCGGGGTTAAGCGAATACTATTTAAATACTAATATTCTAGGGGGCTATCCCAACTATCTTTGTAGTATATTTACGTATTAGTAAGGTGGGGATTATAATGGATATTATTGGGATATTATGACGATAATATAAAAACCCACTTTTTACACTACAATAATTATTCAATTCTCGACTTATTTTTATTACAATGCCCTCCCTTTTGTCTTATCAAAATTAGTATTTGAGTGAAAGGTTATATGCACCTTGTGGCTTACCCATATAAACTAATTCTCTGGTAAAGAAGAGGATCAGTTATTAACCAAGTATTTTATAAAAATATAATTAATCCCGTAATAATATTTTATATATTTGCCGGCTTACAACAGGGCCCTCCATACTCCTTCCACCCCCTATCTTACTTTCTACCCTACATCCCCATCCCTCAATCACCCACTCTTTTATCCTCTCTACGGATTTACCATTCACTTACTTTCATTGAATCACTTTTCTTTCTGATCTTCTTATCCTTTTCCTATTATCCTATTCCCTTCGCATTATACCTTGTCCTTTTTTTTATCCTAAGTCTATGCAATCCCCTCCTTTATTCAAACTACTTCTTTTCTCCATATCTGTGAACGTCGATTCCCTTTACAACTTACCTTATCTCTTTTAGTCTTCCCGAAAACGTCTCTTTTGGTTCCATACAACGGGCCTTACCCTTGGGTTCCTTATGGATTAGTTGGTGTCTTGTTCCCATTCCTATCACAGGTTGAACCATTGATATGCTAGTTGTAGGTGGGAAATTAGAGTTTTATTATAAAAACTGGCCCACGTAAACTTTGCAACATATTTCAAATGGTACCAATCTACGGGGGAGGTAATCACTATGATGACTCGTTGGGTATAAATCTAGTGACTATACACCTAGGAATAGGAGATAAAATAGGGACCAGGTTATAGTGGAACCAATCTTGCATCTGGTCTTCAAGGTTCTCCAGAAAAATCGAGTGTCTTTATAAAACATATACTTACCCATTCACTCACTAATTCCTGAAACAAAAGTTACTCCATACACAGACAATACTGATAAAATCGGTACCAAGAATCGTGTAATAAGAATATTAACTACCAAACATTTTATAAACGGGTTAGTTCTACGGGTAATTTAGCTCCCATATGGAGCGTATCCCGATTAATCCCTATTACCTCTATCCTAATCCAGATAAGCAACCCCATGGGTTATATTCGTGATTTAAGAGGCCCTAGGCTAATCTTTCATTCCCTATAATCCTACATTGTGGATTTACATTTTATATTTATTTATATATTTGCTAACTATTACCTGGCAACTCCTCGATTGAACTATGACTTATTCTACCATTGCAATTTATCGACATAATGATCTATGCCCTTTTTACCAAAACCTATACGTACCACCTTCTCCTACTGACTATACCAATACTCTTCTAGTAAAACGTTGGTTTATTCTTTATAGTGTCTATTAATTGTACCTCTTTAATCTTACTTTACGTGTAATACGGTCTACTGAACTATTTGCTAAAGAGATTCTTTGCACTTGTATAAACTTCACCATTGTTTAGGATTAACACTATAAAATTTATCTTACTCCCCAATCTTATAAACCTTCTATAGGGTTAAAAGAAAAAAAGATAAAATAAGCTTTCAAGATAGAACTCAACGAAATGGGACCCCATAAGGCAAGGCAATAGGTAACCCATGTCTGTGAATATTTTGACCACCAACCTCAGAGGTAAATTATGAAGAATAGCTTATGAAAGAGCTCATAATATAATACTCCATAGGGGAAGATGGGGGGAGGGTAATAGGTGAACCAACTAGAATGATAGAAAGAGAAAAAGGGTAAGAATAAGAAAGGGATCCAAAGATCAGGATATATACCTAAGTATGAGACATAAGGGTGGACCACTAATTACCCAGTCGATGGAAACGTGATAGGCTATAATCCTAATATACAATTAGCTATTGCTTAAATCTCTGTCAATAGAGCAAGTTTATCCTCAAACGTCTTATTATCTATAACTCCTCTGTTAACCCCCTATAATAAGAACAATCTTTATAGATCATTCTTATCAGCACTACCAATTTATAGTAAAAGTAGCATAAGAGAGGTAGCCCTTAAATAAGAATCGTATTCAAATACCACCAAACCACTAGGGACTCTTGCTACTATATTTACTTCTATAAAACTTATCTATTGAATTCACCCTTTCTACAATACTTATCAGAGCTTTATTTTAGTTATATTATGGGTTGACCCTGATTATCCCTGATGAACATTAAAAGTAGTCTTTATAGTAAAACAAATAAACGAGACTTCAATAGTAGGTTAGACGAATACAACCCCATTCAATTCACAGATATACCAAGAAGTTCGTTTAGACTAAGCCAGGAATTTTTATTAGTAGATATTCAGAGGTGGTGGTGATAAACTTACCAGAATACGTGCAATAGGGCTAATAGTCGCTAAAATAGACTAATCATCAGTTGTTATGTAGATCTTGTAAGTATGAAATGGGATAAGGGTTAGTACCCGTATTGTTCTAGCCTAACACCTGGGATATCTGTAATGATGATAGATAGTAATAACCAAAAGGGAGTACACGAATCACAATCCAATTAAATGGATAAACACCTACTTAAGGTTCTACCTCTAATTCAAATACTCACCCTTTTCCTTCAACTTTATCGTTTGGCGTAGGATCTCACCACGAAAAAGGGAGATACAAACCATCGGCAAGACCAAGAGGCAAGAAAAACCATAAAGATAATAGTGACTAACTTGAATGAATAGTACCAATAGGTAGACAATACTTATTCATAAGTTCAAACCAAACCCGTTTACGACGATTGCTCCTTTAAATCCTAACCTAGGCCCTATAGTCTTTATAGGGACGAGATAGAATGCTACAATTATTGTAGTAGTTAATGTGATGGTACAAGAATCGTGAGCTATCAGATACAAAATAGATTAGTTGTCCTATAGATTTGGGATCTCTCCACCCTCTACTCTTCTTTACAGTGCCTATATACAATCCCAATTTTATCATTTTCCTTTTATAGCCGTTGATGACTATTATTCTGATTTGTGCACTTCATTGGTGAATACCCTTCCATCTTATAGAAGTGGTTACGTTTCATAGTTCATATATACTAATCTAGTTCAATAACTAATCTTCCAATTATGGTTTATATAATTGTAAATCCCAGTGTAATCATTAATATGTCTATAAAATTTGTATAAAATTATTCCTTATACAATAATTCACATTATGTAAGTAAATGATTAACTAATTGGAGTATAGCCTATAGATTAACTAGTGTCTAGGAATGAGTCTACCCCTATCTATGAGGTCTACAGGTTAAAAGACTAGCCAATAGAACTAAGGATAAATTGTGGACGGTGATGATTTATAAAAGTCGTGGTCGAGAGGATAATATATGTATGACAAAATAGAATTGTCAAGGATGAATGGCTCAATAAGGGGGTTGGGGACTTACCAAGGTAAGAGAAAGGGTTGGTAATCCCTTAAGAGTATTCCTTTTAGGATTACTTCCAGCCCCCCTCCTAGTGATCCAATTTAGTGACAGGTATATATTCTCTTTCAATCGTCCTATGGCTAGTTATGGGTTTCCCCTCTATCCCTATTCTTTTCTGCTCTCTACGGATTGTCCCTCTTCTTTTTCCTACCCCTCTCTTTATTCACAAATCCATTCCAACTCTTGTGTTTTTTGTAATCTCCCTAGATTCTCCCCTATTTATATTATTTATTTCTCAATTATCCTCTCTTTGATCTACCGATTACCTAATCCCTGCCCCCTAGCTCAATTATAAACTATTATTCTACCAAGTGAATAGGCTAAGCAATGACAAGCAGGAGGCTAATCATACTACAGGTAGTAAAGGGGATACCTTTTTATAATAGCCTATTATAGAACCAATTATACTCCTTCATTAGAGGTGAAACTTATCCAATCCCCTATTCTTCCCACGAGATCTTATCCTGTACCATCCCCACCTTTAGTTCATAATACGAGGCTAGTCCCTAGCTAATTCACAGTTTAGTCATTGGAAGAAAGGGTGATGAATAGTTATATATTCAAGATACTAGTTGGATGTATCGTCGGTATGGGTTACTTACGAATAGTAAGCCTATTCCATTGACTTAATTGTATCCCTTATTCAATACTCCATTCCTAAGATTAATTCCAGATGACCTCAAACCTTTTTTACTTAGGTTTTATTCTATAACATATTTTACCCTCAAGGGGTGGGCTTATTAATATTCTTTGTCTTCACATAATGAAACTATTCACATCTTTATCCTTAGGTAAACTACATAGTTTACTCATTACAATGTAGATACAATGATCATTGTTTTACAAGCGATAGGCTTTAGAAGACAGGTTAAGGGAACTATTTTTAAATAAGGTGGTCTAATCCTCTATATCAGAGACAAATTGTCTATGTCGTATCAATAGATTGGGGATCCTAACCTGAACGGAGACTATATAGAAGTATTCCCGCTTACCTTGATAAGCCAATTTATAAATTACCAATATGGAGACGATCCATAGAATCAACCTATTCTATGCACCATTGGTTCCTCTTCCCACCACTATGTCAGTTTTTCATAGTCTTTTGATAGGTTTATTGTTCCACCCCTCCTTTATCCTTTTTTAGGTCCCATCGGAGAGCCCTCCCTTATTCTCCATTCACCTATTCTCACAAGTTTATTCTTTCCAGTTACGATTTAGGTCTATTTATTGATGTTTTATACCCCTACTGAGCTTTTTCTTTTTACCTTTTTTATATTCCCAATTTCCCGTTGTTTTTTCACTTACCGATTTTGATTTACTTAAAAATGTAAACTGAAACCAGAAGAGTAAGAGTATGTTGCTCATTCGGAGATAGTTGAGACTAAGATCTTAGTGATCTAGGCTTGAGCAATCCTAAGTTATAGCATATACAAATATGGAAATTTGGGCATGGTGCTTATCTAAAATGTTACTACAAGAGGTGTTCCATCATATTAATGCCAATGAAAAGGTGCTGGGTAAGATTTAACCAAACCCTATAAGTAAAGCTATGATTAGTGTCTAATCATAACCTGCTACAAAGTATAGATGTTTTGTATAGATAAAGACATTACTATAAACCCTGCCCATAGCACATCTTCCAACCAAGAATCCTGTGTGGGATAGGATGCAACTACTTTGTTAACCATTAGACCAAGGGTTTCATATTTATAATACCACAATTATATAGGGATTCATAAATAATATATTTAATAAAGGATAGAACCATAACCCAGGAAAGGGTAGAACTAATAAAGGGTTAAGCGATCAGGGGAGTAAAGAAGAAATAAGGAGAGAGTGGGATAAACCTCTTATATAGTAGGGGCTCTTCCAATAAACCTTGTTAGGCTTTCCCACAGGGCATGTTTTTCTAATTACCTTCTCTACATATTTTCTATCTTCCATACCCCTATCATTTATACTCGACTATTCTCCTTTTTGTTTTTTCTTTCTCTTACTTATTATTAGTAAAATACCCAACCTGCACCATCTAACTATTCATTTTATACACACTATTTTAAAATTATTCAAAGTAGAGGGGATAGGCAAAGGTAAACTAAACCCAATCCAGGGGAAGGGAAGGCAAGAGTAGGCAACGAATAGCAGAAAAAGGTGAAAGCACAGGGACCAATAGCAACCAGAAGCAAATAGTAGAAAAGGGGGGAGGGAACCTATAATAATAACCAAGTCTAATTGACCTACTATTACAATAATCCAAGCACCCCTGCTTATGGTATTCCAATTTAACTAGTACCCAACCCACGAATTTCAGGTTAACCGATTAGTACAGATTTGGACTAATACTGATATAAATAGAGCCAAGGTACAAAATAGAAAAACCGGGCTCCATTCTTTACCAAGAAAATCAAGAATTAGACTTATGTGAAAAGGTTAGTATAAGACGTAAATTGGTAAGTGGTTTACTTAGAGAAAATAATATAATAACCAATGTAGCAAGAATCGATAGGTCCTCTGTAGGTAATTAGTACGTATAATCACACGATGGGTCTATTTTGTAGACGGTAAAATTATTATCACTTATATAATTGGTGTGATCAAGTGGCTTGATCCAATCCACGATCTTTCTTTATTACGTTTAACTATAAAGTAGTTAGTATAATCACTGTGGGATAATGACTATTGTTCAGATTATCAAATATACAGCCCAAATATGGCAAGGCAACTACAAACTATGCAGGATGGTCAACTAACCCTAAAGAAATTAGTGAGGGGTAATAAACCTAGTAATAAAGGGTAACCATATGTAATAAACAGTAAACTGATATTATAAACAGTAACCATCTATGGTTTTGTGAATTCCTCTTATACTAATCTTCCTTCTTTTTATTTTAGGCCTATGGCCTATTGTCTTTTTACATTTACCTTAAAGTGGTCCCCCTAGGTTTACCATCTATCCCCAATAAATTCAGTAGACTATTATCCCCAACTATTATCCTACACTTAGATAATCGATTTCACTTTTATAATATTTTATTAAAGGCAAGATAGACAAGCTAGCCACTTATAATATCTAGCAAAAATAACAATTCCATAGCAATATTCTGTATTCCATTAGTTGCTAATAATAAGCTAGTACACCTAATTCTTATTCCTATAAACCCTAGTACTATTGACTACAATCTTGCCCTATGTGTACAATACCTGTGTGTAGGCTTAGTCTCAGCTAATCTACAATATATAGGAGAACAAGTGCATCTCTTAGGGGAGTTTTCCATTTATAAGAGTGTGAACTATTTCTATATCAGGTTAAGCTTCTATTACCTACGGGGATCTGTGCTATTAGCCTTTTCTTCCCTCCTCATTATCCTGTTGTTCGACATTTATGATGTCGATTTTATAAATATTGATTGTGGATATTTCTTATAAACGGTTCATAGACTAGTTGCTCCTTTTTGATATTCAAGAGTCACTAGTTTTATAAAAATAACATTAAAAAGTGCTGATAGGAAACCCAAATTATAGAAAGCTTTCAAATAATATTAGGAAGTAGAACTTGTCCATGGATTTGTTTATAATAGTTGGGTAAATAGTAGGTAGAATGGATCTGTAAAAAGATAACAGTATAGTAAAAGGAAGGAAAAGAGAAGCATATAAAAACACTGAGAAGGGACTAAGACGAGAAAGGATAAACTAAGACGAACTCTGGGAAAGACTACATCAGGATGGGTGGGATAGGGATGAAAAACTAAAAAAAGAGTAGGATAAAAAAAAGGGTATAAAACATTGTGGGTAAAAATCAACACAGTGGTATATTTGGATAAATAGTAGACGTGGAGACGATTTATTTTAATAATCTAATCTGCAGCACTAATAGGGGCAATAAAGTGTGATGTGCTAGACCCCCCTCCCTTTATCATGTGCAAAACCCCTTTTTATGGGGTTTATAATTTTGACCTATGATGACTAAACCTGTACCATTGTATATACACAGGCTAGCCTGTCCAAAAGACTACTCTATAACCATAAGTGGAGAGACGGGAAGTCGTAATCTATAAATAAAGCAATAAACCACAAGGAAGAAAAATAACAGAGGGAGGTTCAAGTAACCATCCTTACCATAGATATGTAATAGACCCAATAAGATAGATGATAACCTATTATAAAACTATAATCCACCTTTCTATTACTCCCCGATTATATACAAATATATGTGATAGGGACGCTTGAATTATCTCACATAATCAATGCAAACGATTAACCATATTTATATCCAAGTCTATTCTTTATCCTCTGTCTATTCGATACCCACCTATAAGTGTGCCCATTGCTAGAAACTAGTGGAGTGATGGAATACTTGGTGGATCTCTTTGTCCTTTAACCTGGTAACCAAACCTTCAAAACAGCCACTTAAATAGGCTATAACGAAAATAGGATTAAGACTATAATATCAATCTTATACCCAACCACCTACAATAATTTAATAAAATCTAACCTAGTCTTTGGGTGAATAGTTTGTGATTCTTATAACTCTATAATGCCGATTTATCACAGTGGAGGGTATACAGGTGAATGTGGGATCATTAATAAAATTCACAAATAGAAGTACTATAAATAGGGAAGGGTGGCTAGAATAACTAAAAAGGGAACAACAAATGAGGTTGTGAGGAAAATCATATAGGGGCGATCTTATTTCATCAACCCCTAATGCTAAGTTTTGTGTAGGTATATGAACGAGGTTTGTCACTGTGAGGATGGGAAGAAGAGGATCCTGGTAATGAGAGATAGTTTCACCATAAACGCCTATAAACATCCTTATAAGAAAGAGTGAGGGAGGGTGAATTGATAAGGAAGACGAATATGAGGCTAGGGGGAAAAAATAGAGTCCTAATACACTAGGTGAATGGGAAAGAGTTTGGAATAAAAGTTGCTAATATAAGGCTCATAAGCCGTAAACTAAATTTATAAAAAAAGTTTGGTAATTCGTAAACTAACTTAAATTGAAAAGGTATCCCACTAATATATTGTATGAACTTCATCCTAGACATCTTATTTATATGACAAGTTCTATTTAATATTAGCTTTTTACAGATACATCCTTGGGGCGGGTTATAACGCTTAGTACTACATCCTTGCCCAATCCTACTCCACAATCTGTATCCTAATACACAGGGAGGGTTAGGCTTTCACACCATATTAGTAATAAGGCTAAGGCGCATAGGAATTGGTAGATATACTCCCCATCAATCAGTAGGTAATCGGGGGTGAAAAGCCAAATGAAAAAAGAGCGAGAGGGGAATAAGATTTGGAGGATAGCGGATTGACCCCTCTATAAGGCTGGGGAAAAAGAGGTGGGGGATAGGGGGGCTTGGATGGTAAGAATAGGAAAATGGAAGAGGAAAAAGGCGTAAAGAAGAAAAAAGAGTGAGAACAAATAGGTTGGGGAAGATAAGGCCTAGGAAAGGGGTCTAGAATAAGAAGCCTATAGTGAATAAAAGGGTAATATAATAGTAAAGGGTAAAAGTAAGGGGGCCATAATATCTTGTAAAAGAGCCAAACTAGTATAGTGAATGGGTCCCTAGCCTTGGATTATCCCATTATTGGATACAACAATAACCTAAATCTACAAACCCAACCCCCTCAACCCAAATCTATTTCAGTAGACATTGGCCTTTATCGAACCTCTACTATTACTTGTTCTATCCCTCCCATAACTTCCTGATTGGTTATCAATAAACTTGAAACTATAATACGTTAGTTAAAGCATAGGGAGGGCTATATGTTGAGCATTATATAATACAGATCAATAAACCACTGCTTAAATTATCCAGGATAGGCCACATAAATGTGTAAAAACCTGCCGGTTAGATCCAGTATGGTAGCCATCGATAAATATAAAACTATATCAAAAGATTCCATAAGAAAAAGAATAATAAAAGTATATAATAAAACAAATTAGATTATTGTAACATCACTCCTCTAGGTCTCTATTTAATTAGATAAATCAGACTTAGGAATAATAACCAACATCAATAATAATCCCAAGAGCCAATTAGCTAGTTTATCAACTCAAACTTAATAAATACAAGCATAGAATAACCAGGAGATTATAAAAGTAAGATATAAAGGTTATAGGTCAATTCATAATAGTAATACCGGCTTGGGATAATCGTTCCCTTTCACCTAATCATTTAGTCGGAGCATATAATTCAAGCCAACAATCACAATCTGCAACTAAGTAAGAGCCCATCTTCCTTTATACACATATTCTGCTGCATCCTTAGGTCGTTCCCTTTTTATGATATGATTTGTCGATTTACCTCCTCTAGGGTCATTATCAAAATAATCATTTAAACGAACCAATTACCCAATAAGACTTACAGCCATTTACCCCCTACGCAGCTTAGTTTCTCATAGTCCTACTTTTGGGCCTTCATCTTCACTTCTTATCTTCCCTTCTTCTTCCCAATTCTTTTTTGGCCTCCTCTCTCTTTTCACCTTATTAGAACTATTCCTACCTACTTATGTGATTCCCTATTCTAGCTTCTTCCTACATTTATTGTTGATTTCCGTCTTTCATCCTTTTCCTTATTCTCTCCTCCTATACCCCTCCCTTTATTTATTGTCTTCTCTACCCACTTCCCTACCCACTTCTACCGATACGCTCCTTGCTTTCTTTTATCCAATCCCCACTCATTCCTCTACCCGTCCTCATCCCTAATACAGAGTCCCTTGAGACTTTTGTCGATCTTTGGGAGGAACGTTTAGTCATTACAGGACGTAATTTAAAATAGTGGATTAAGTCTTTCATTAGTTTTTTAAACTTTTATTCCCCCATGTTGATTTCTATTTGTGGCTTCTTTACATTCTTCCCAACCCTCTCCCCACTTTACGCTCTATTATTCCTTTTCCTACCTACCATGGTCTCCTTTGTACTTCTTGTTTTCTTCCCTACCCGTCTTTTCTCTTCCCCAACCTTTCGTTGGGGACCTTTGGTTCTTTGTTTCCTTGAGTCCTTTTCAATCTTTTTTCTCCACTTCTTTCCCCCCCCCCCTTTTTTATTTTCACTTTTAGCCCTCTCTATTGATCCCCTTTTTGTCTTTTTAAATTCCCTCTGTTTCTGTCTTTTATCCCCTGTACTTTATAAAACTGTGAGGGCTTACCTTTTCTTCCAACTCATCTAACCAAGAGATGTGATGATAGCTACCCTTCTTTTTAGTCCCTTCCACTACACATTATAGCCTCCCCTAATCTTTCTCCTCTTCTCTATTTGAGCCACGGCTCATCCTCCATTCTATTAGGACCCAGTCATCTCTTTTCACCCTTTTTGTACCCCCCCGTACATTGTATTCTTCGCTACCATTTTTATGCTTGGCCAACCCAATACGAGACTCATCACAATAGACTCCATTTTACACCTTCTTTATATAAGCTAACCTTATTTTCTACCAATCTTTTCCTATTACCCTTTACCCGCTTTCGACCTCCCAGGTCTTTTCCTCTTTTTCTAAATTTTGTAAATTTTCCTTTACTTAACCATTTTTTGGTTTGATTTTGAACATTTTCTACTTACATGTATTTTTGTAAAATTACACATTCCCACCCCGCTGTTGAATTTATGGTAAAGGGAGACAAACTTAGCTTTAGAAAAATGGAGAAGAGTGGGTATAAGAATCACTATAATAGAAAAACTTAGATAAAGACTAAAGTAAACGAATAAATCAATCAATCAATGGGAAGGGAATCTTTCTAGTAACGTACTATGACCACCATACTTTGGTATAGCAGATTAGGAATTTACTAATAGAAAAAAAGAATGAAGCCGCGTATGAAAAAACGGGAAGAAGGAGGGGTAGAAAGGGAAAGGAGTGAAAAAAGAGAAGGGGGAAAGAAGGAAAGAAGGGATCATAATAGAAATAGTAAAGGACCAAATCAACTAAGAAAAAAGTCATAAAAGAATAATCAGGAAAAGAAAAAGAAAGAGGGATAAAAAAGGGTGAGGAAAGATAGAAAGATGACCCCAAGGGGGGAAAATATAAATAAAAATAATTAGTAGAGAAAGATGATCCCAAGGGGGGGGAAATATAAATTTAAATAATTAGTAGAGAAAAAATTATGGGTAAAAGTTAATCGGAATAACTACGACAAAAGGTTGCCTTTCTGATAAAAATGCTGGTTTATATAATAATATGTCAATAAATCACTATGTGAAAAGGAAGATAAAAAGGAACCATAAATGTAAGTCCACAAAAAGAAATCAGGTAATTAGGTTTGTAAAATGGGATAGCCGGTCGATAAAAGGGGAAAGAGATCGGAATAATTTACCTTTTAGCCGTCCCTCTAATCTCCACTTTGGACATGTTTATTAGTTTCCGTTAGTTGTTGAAGAATAGGATTATCGTAGATTGAGGTTTTTTATTAAATTACCTAAGATGGGACTATATACGTTTTTCTTTCTTTAAATATTACTCTATTTTCTAATTATATGCAGATTAAAGTGAAAAGGGATTAGCGGGTCAATCACTCCCCAGAGGAAGATAGTTTATCTAAATAGTAAATTGGATAAGAAAAATGTAATACCCAATCAGATAATACCTAAAGGATTGAAGGGTACTGTAAGATCGTACAATGGGTTTCCTATCGTAGGTTCCCTCTTTCTAATAGATGATTCTTCGTCTTACAATTTTATATCGGATGTTAAATCGCAAATCTTATTCTCCTTATTCCCCACATGATGAGTTGGTTCGGTTTACCTTTTTCCTCCCCAACCCCTCTTCTTGGCCATTCTTACTAGGGTAAGCCTTTTTTTTATTCTCCTTTCCTAGGCCTTATTCTCCTCCATTTACGAGTTTATATTCTTTTTTTCTCTCTCTTTTTTCATCCCCCCACTCTCGTTCTACTTTTTCTTTTTCTCATATCCTTTATATTCTTTCCCTTTTCCCCTTTCTCCCCTTTTATCTTATACGTTTTTGGCAATCTTCATTTTGTAAAAGGGTAAGGGGGTTATTGTAGTCTCTTAAGTCGAAATTTGCTACGATTGGGGTATATAAATTATATAAACTATAAACCCAATGGCTAAGGCTAAACTAAAGGGTAGAGGGCTTTGTGAAAGGGATTGGGGTTATGAAAAGGCGATTCTAAAACTTACTCACATATTTTACCACTTAAAGGCATTGGCATTATCTGAGGAGACATTAAATTTTATACAGTCGATCCCTATTAGCGCTTTTATCTTCGATCTCTTTTATCCCATTTGTTCCTTTTATACCCTATCCTGAATCCCTTTTTCTCTTTCTTTAAACTTTATCATTACCATTTATCCTACGGAACCCTAGGGGGTTTCTTATAGGTATATAAAGTTAAACCCAAGGTAAAGGTTTTTATAAACTACTAGTGAGTAGGGTTTAGTCTTATTCTGCCCCTCGTTGTTGGATCCCCTGTTGGATAGGTATTGTAGCTTGAGTTATTCATAATATCACGAAATTTGCTACTATCTTTTTATCTAAAATGGTTAGATAAAGAATTATATTTATAATAATCCACTAATTATATCAAAAATAGGGAAGTTATAGATTAAGTGGAGAATAAATTTCTTATATATCTTCCAGGGTATTACCCCCTCCTCCTTATTGTGGTCTCGTCTTCCTCGTCGTCAGGGTTTTGTCTTTTACTCCTTACTACTCTCGACGTTCTTTTTACTCTCAGCCCCATTTGTTTCACTCTTCGATTACACTCATTGAACATAGGCACCATTCGCTCTATCCCCGAGTCTTTCCTTCGTTCCCTTTATCCTTATCCTTTCGTTGTCATCCGTCCCCCTCGCACGTTCCTTTGTCTTCTCATTGTCGTCCGTCGCCATGGGGTCTTTTTGTCTTTAGATAATCATAGGGGCTATTGGCACTTCCTATTATTATAGTAGGTATTACGGTGCGGGTTATAGGGCCTATAAAGGTACAATAAGAGATTATCAGCAGTTGAGTAGGGTTAAATAATAGGAGGGGGACGATTAATGATATAGGGAATGGAAACCTAATAGGTAATAGAAGTTTACAAGGGTGACAAGGGGATCACTACCAACTAGGGAAGACCAGGTAACAAAAATTCAGGGGCAGGAACAATACCACTGGTTGGGAGGTAAAAGGAAGGATCAATAGGAATAATTAGAGCCTCTACAATAGTCTTAAACTTACTTTTATTTATAATGGTCCCAATTGTTTTACTCTCCGGTATACAATCTTCTTTGGTATGTTTATTATTGTCCCTTCCTGTTTTCTTGCCCTTGCTTTAGATTTATAGGTTACCCAGAGGAATAAAAGTTTTTATAATATTTGCTAAGTAATAAATATTTGAGAATAAAAGTTTATGGAGACCTGGTTATAAATTAGAGAGTAAGGGTAATAAAAATGAATGGGGTAGAAGGGGATGGAAACTAGGGGTGGGGCTAGACAAGGCTAAAGAGTCCGGGTAAGGGACTAGTTGGGATAGAAAAGGGATTAGGGAACTAAGAAATAACAAGTGAGAGAATCGAAAAGATAACAAGACAAAAGAGTAGAGACCATTGAGTTATAAAGTTGAAGGCATTATAATATAATAATATAGAGATATGAAATTATTAAGTTGGAGGCATTATGAAAAACCTTATTACCCCTATGGTTTCGAGATTAGGCTTATCCACTTGATTATAGGTCATTAGGGACGAATACTAACCTATTATCATAGGCATCCTCACTTATTCTATACCAAATCTCCCATTCATTCACCTATTCCTTCCCCAACTCTTTAATTAATGGGGTTATTGAGCATTTTCCACGTAAAGTTCAATATAATAATTATAACCCCTGGTTACCCCTCAATTAAGGACTCCAAGTTAAGCTGGTACTTAAACCTAGAATGGTTAGCCAACCTATATAGGCTTAGCAAAAGTATTACTATTTATTCAGCTAAACCAACCGATTATTATGCTAATTACAAATAGTATGTCTATAGCTGTTTATCGGAATTACACTGCTACTTAAACCGAAACCTGGCAGAGGTAACCCCTAGAGAGGTTATTTCGTACAAACCTATTATCCTTGCACTTCTTTTTGTTTTTTCTCTTTTTTCATCCTAGCATTTTTGTTTTTTGTATTTCCTTTCCTATTGTGCCATTGCCCCCTCTTTCTCTTCCCCGTACATTGGTTTTGCTTATTGTTCTACACTTCCCCATGGGTTACTTCTTGGGCCCACTATTTATACTGGTTAGTGTCATCTTTTATTGATAGGTTATATGACTGTTGCCTTTACCCCTTATTATGTCGTTGGATTATCTTATTATGGTTCAAAACTTTCCTATCTCTTTTATACCATTGAATATGGCTTTAAAGACGATAGTCCCCTTTATGTATCCTCAATGGTCACCCTTGTATATATCCTATTTGATAAACCTTTACTCTTACATCCAACCCCCTGACTATCTTCTACAAAAGGCAAGACTATCTGGTATAATCAAAGCATAGCTAATTATAATTCATTAAAAATAGTCTAGTCAGAGAATTAAGAGAGAGGTTACCCTACTCTAACCATAAACCTATAGAAGGCCTGGGATGTATTAATTGTAATCCTACTCTAATTGAATCAAAGATGGGATTGGAATCCTAAACTCTAATTTGAATCCTTTAGTTGAAAGTGTGTAGTCATGTTAGCTGATTTATATTTGTCTTTCATCCTCGTTAGTTGTGGAGTGGAGATTAGTTACCTTAGAAGGTAATTTATAGACTAATAGACTTACTAGGAAGAAGTGTAACAGGATAAAAACTTTATAGAATAAATAATAATTTAAAAAAGAAATAAGGCTTAAGAACAGAACTAAATGAGAAAGTGGGATTAGATAATGGAGGGAGATAATAACGTCAAGGGTAATTGAGATTATAGTAAAAATTAAAATAGATAAAGATAAAATACCAAGGGTGGGGTAAAAAAGGTTGGAGGGGGGCGAGTGACAAGAAAACTCATTCACACTAATAGATTGATAGCCGATAGTGTGAAAAAACCTAAAGAAAAATCTAGTTTGCATAACAAAGAATTGTCTATAAAGGTCAACTAAATAAGAAAACAGGGGACGTATAAAGGGATTAGAAAGGCTCTGGGAGTAAAGGGAGTAGGAAGATAAAGGAGATGAAAATGTATATATAGAATATATGATGGGTGGCTGGGGGTTTGAGAAGAGAAACTAGAAGGGATCATAATTGAAAGGTGAAAACTAAAAGTAGGGAAAAAAAGATCTAATAAAAAGAAGACAAGGGAAAAGAAATAACTCAAGGGAGGCATGGAAGAAGAGAACAAAAGGAATAGTTTGTATGGAGTTGGGTAAGTTAGGATGGTCGTACTTGAATATGTAATAGGAAAATAGATTAAGAAAGGATTTAGAATTTAAAAGATAGGGTAATAAAGAAGTAACTAGAGAAAAAGGAAGTTTAGGAAAAGAGGGGGAAGAATAGGAAAGAAAAAGGTAGGGGAATGGAAGAAGGTAAGGAGGATAAAAAAGGAAAAAGAGGGTATGGGATTGAAAAGAAGGGGTATAAGAATTCATAAAGTGAAAAAAGCTCAAGGGTTTGATATGTCAAGTAAAAAGAAGCCCAAGAAAGAATTCGACCTAAAGAAA
>JAKSZP010007430.1:0-25193 GCA_022478985.1 Massospora cicadina
ACCCCATGACCCGATTTTAGGTACAACAACACTTTGCATTCATCAATTGGTTGTTCACCCTTTTTTTGCTAACCAGGGCTTTAACCCTGCGTTTAACATGGAGCCCAGCTGTGGTTCCAAAGTGGAAGCGGTGCTGGACTTTGCTAAGACTCTTAAGAAGGTCCATCAGGGGGTGTCCACAAGTTTGGAGGTGGCTATGCTGGTTTATAAGGAGAATGCCGATGGTAAGTATAGAATGGGTCCAGCATACAAGGAAGGGGATCTCGTGATGCTTGATGCTCGCAACATCCCTATCAAGCAGCCATGCAAAAAACTGGGTACAAAGAGGATTGGTCCTTACCAGGTAGTTAGAAAGGTGGGACATGCCTCATACCAGTTGGATCTTCCCTCCACTTTTCAGATCTTTTCCATCTTACAAGAAAGCAAGTTGACCTTGTTTGAGGGCCCTCCTCCTGTGACTCCTGAGGCTTATCTTGTGGTTGGGGCACCGGAATGGGAAGTGGAGGAGATAGTAGCCTTCTGCTGGGTTAAGCGTCTCCTTGAGTACTTGGTATCTTGGAAAGGGTTTGACGCAGCAGAGAACAGCTGGGTGCCAGCATGGGATTGTGTACATGCCCAAGACCTGATCAAATCATTTCATAATCATTTCCCTGAGGCTGCAGGATCTCAGCCAAAGCCAGCCGTTGCTGCTATGAAGTTGCCGCCAGCACATAAGAACTTCTCCTTAGCAAACGCCCCTGGAGGGGGGGGGGTGGAGCCCAAGAAGGAGGAGAGGGTAATGTCCTGGTTGGATGACATAATAGTAGGCACGGATGCTAGGGATAAGGCTGGGCGACAGGAGGTCCAGAAGATGAAGCTTCAGGCTCTCCCTGACCTAAAGCACACCTTAGATCAACGCCGGGTGCAAGCCAAGCATGCCCAGGTTGATACTAATGGGGTGCAAAACGCCCAGCCTCATATCTCAGCCCAGGCTCAGAAACAAACGATTTATGTTCTAAATGAAGATGGTTTGATTCGCTTGGTTGGAGAGCAAGGGTTCGAGTCCCACTCCAGCTATGAAATTTTGACTTCAGGTAAAATAAGGCTTCAATCAATTACTCGAGTGAAGGCACTTTTGGTGTATTTTACCAAAACGGATGGAAGCGTCTGTTTATTGGAGCATCAAGGCTTGGGCACATTTCCGCAGAACCTTAATTTCCCTGACCCACTTTAAATACATTTTTTTGTGACCAACATTCCTCGTTGGTCAACTTCCTTTAAATAAAATACCCGTTTTTTACGTTTAACTTATGGTTCCTTGGGCTAACTTGGTGGCGGACCTCTTCGTGGAGGTCTCCAACTATGTGGGACACTACCTTCTATCGCAATACACCAAAATCCCAGGGGCTCCCTTAGGTCGCCCAGGTCCCCTCCAGATCGAGGCACCCAAGCTCCCTGACGCCAAACTACACTTGATTATGGACTCCCCTCTGGGGTCCACTCAAGCTGTTATGTTCCTAACATACCTGGTCTTAAATTTGCGTTCTACACCCTTGCCTGGGGTACCATTGGCACAGGCACCGTTTGAGGTGTTTTATTACCCTTTTTTATTAATGGCTAGTTCCCTAGCAATGTGGGTTTGCATCCCACATCACCTTGCTGGGAACGAGAGAGTTACAGACACTCTCTTGACATTCCCCATAGTTTTTGCTAAGAAATAAGATGGCTCCCTGCATCCGTGTGTCGACTATGGCCACCTCAACATATTATCCCTGATCCATACCCCCTGCCCTTATAACAAACCACCGCCCAGGCCATTGTTAAGTCCTACATCTTCTCGAAGTTAAACCTGGTGAATGCCTTCAATCAGGTGAGGGTGGCGAAGGGGGCAGGAGTGGCTCACAGCTATCCCCAACCACCAAGGCCTCTTCCAGTTCAGGGTGATGCCCTTTTGGACTAAAGGATGCTCCGGCCACCTTCCAGCGCCTCATTAATGATGTTCTGGGGGACTTGCACTTTTCATGCACCGTGGCCTACATCAATGATATTCTGATCCATTCCCCCACTCTGGAACAACATGCCAAGGACCTAGAAGCAGTGGTGGAAGCCCTCCACAAGGCAAGACTCTTCGTGAAACCTTACAAGTGTGAATTCTTCAGGGATGAGGTAACCTTCTTAGACAATCTTGTCTCGAAGGATGGCTATGCTGTCCCCCCTTGCAAACTTGAGGCTATCCAGTCTTGGACTACCCCAACTACGCAAAAGCAACTTCACAGCTTCCTTGGTACTGTCACCTTTTTGAAAAAAATTCTCCACAGCCCTCATCCAAAGGGCGGCACCCCTCTAACCCTCACACAGGGAAGAACTTCCCTTTCAAGTGGTCCCCTGAATTCCAGCAGGCCTTTAAGTCTTTCAAGGAGGTTTTCCTCACAGCCCCAGTCCTGCATCATGCTGACACCTCCCGCCCCTTTATAGTATCCTGTGATGCATCATCAGTGGCAGTTGACGCCATGCTGCTACAGGAGCAGAAGGAGTCAAACACCCAGTTGCCTATTACTCCCGCAAGTTCACTTCAACTGAGCAAGCGTGGCCAATATAATATAAGGAGTTAGAGGCAGTGGCATGGTCATTCACCCACTGGCATATCTCCTGCAGGGCGCTCAGCATGAGATCACTGTTTGGACGGATCATATGGCCTTACTTTACTACCTCAAATCCCAGAAGTTGGGGCACCATTAAACTCGCACCTACCAGGATCAATGTGGGTTTCACTTCAAGTATAACTTCTTAAAGGGCCCCCTGAACGTTTTGCTGGACATGCTCAGTCAAAATCCTCCCTGTCACCTGATGGTGGGGAGGACCCGCTAGACCTCACTACTGTAGTGCCCCATCCCAAATCCTCTCCTTGGCCCCCCCTACAGTAGCTTTTGCTGACCTGGCCCCAGATGTCCCACTCCTCCTCCGCATCCTCGCCTCCCAAACCTGTTGCCCAGAAGGAACAAAGCTCTATGCTGACTTGGAGCCTATGAGCTATAAAAGAGCTCCATATACCTTTTGGGATGAACAATCTGGTTCTGTGACTGAATTTGGGTCCCCCCTCCCTACGCAGCCATGTTATCAATGAGCACCATGTACCCCAGAAAGTTGGGAACTCCAGCATCAAGAAGTTTGCGGATCTCATCAAGAGAACCTACAACTGGCTCAGGTCCTCAAAGGACATTATAATCTGGATCTCCTGTTGTGTCACCTGTGTCCAGGCGAAATTTGATCATTTTGGGAAGAAGGGGTTGTTACACCCTCTCAGCAGGCTGAGGACCCATGGACCTCAGTCTCAGTGGACTTCATCGTGGAGCTCCCCCTCCTGTGGCTCAGATGCTATCGTGGTAGTCATAGACCTATTTACCAAGTTTGTACTCTTTATCTCCTTCCTCTCATCTATTCTGCAGTGGAGACCGCAAATTTGTTTTTCAATCATGTCTTCGCCATGTTTGGTCTCCCCAAAGAGATAGTGAGTGAAAGAGGACCCCAGTTCACTGCCCAATTCTGGGAAGAGCTGTTAACCCTCCTCAGCATCAAGCCCTACAGATCCACCGCCTACCGCCCTCAGTCCAATGGGCAGACTGAGCGGGTGAACTAGGTACAGGAGCAGTACCTGCGCTGTTATGTGACGGCCTCATAAGACACCTGGGCCAAGGACCTGACCCTAGAACGGTTTGTGTACAACAATTCCCTCCACTCCTTGACCAACCTCTCCCCCTTTGAGGCCACTCTGGGGTACAACCCCTTTTTCCAAATTGGCCCCCAGCTCTCCTCAGCAGTTCCCACAGCTGAGAAACACTTAAGCTCACTACGCAAGATATACAACTTGGTCTGTGAACATTTGACGGAGTCCATTGAGGACTACAAGAAGTTTGCTGATTGGAAGCGCCTCCCAGGACATGATAACAAAGTTGGCTCCCTTGTCATGTTGGACACGTGCAACCTCCCCCTGAAAGCCTCCACCCAAAAGCTAGCAGACAAAAGCTCAGGACCCTTCAAGGTTGAGAAGGATTTAGGCAATGTTGCCTACCATTTGAAACTGCCCGCACATTGGAAACAGCATAATGTCTTCCATACCTCCCTCCTAACCCCCTTCAAAGGGGAAAGGCCAACATCTCCAAAGCCAATTGTTGTTGGAGAATCCCAAGAAGTGAAGGTGGAGGCTATCCTGGCTTCCTGGAGGTCCCGCTTATCTGTTCAATACCTGGTTGCCTGGAAAGGTTACTCCTCATATGAGAACAGCTTAGTGAGTGCATGTGATTGTGCAAACTGCAAGGACCTGATAGAGGAATTACACAATTCCCAACCAGCAGCCCCCATCCTCCAGAATATTACAGCCATCCTGGCCATAAAGCTTCCAGAGAGGCACAAAAAAGTATGCCCTGGTATACGCTCCAGGTGGGGGAATCCCCCTGTCAATAAAGGAAAGGGTAGTGTAAGTCCTGTAGACCAGCCCCTGAAATTGGATATGGAGCAACACCATTTCCAGACAAAAAAGGGCCCAAAGGTCCAAGTGGACCCCCTGTTGCAGTTGAGCAGCTTGGCGCACATGGTAGACAAGTGCTGGGTGACTACTCTTCCCCCCAAAGATAACCTGTTCCCAGTCCTTCCCCTCTTCTCAACCCTGGTAAGCTTAATAGAAGGGGTCTTCAGGGAGATTGCGCAAGCCAGGGGCCATGGCAGGCCCCTGGGACCACCCACTCCCTAGGCAAACTATGTCAAAATTTGGAGGAAATAGCCTGCACCAATATCAGAGCCCAGTCTGCAAAACTCTGGTCTGGGGGAGCTGGTCTAGACTGGCCAGCACTGAAAATCAGGTTGGGGAACAATTAAGATTTTGAACCAGGCACAAATGATTCAGACCAGCTGCGCCAACTCTCTAAGACAGATCTTGGAAATTCAGATCACACAAACAGACCAATTGAGAGTTTGGACCAGGTCTCAAACAACTCTGCCCAGTGGCAACAGCCTCTCAGGATGAATCCAGAAAATCCAAATCATATGAACAGGCTGACTTGGATGATCAGGGCCTGGATTGGCACCATTGACCTGGTTTGGTCTCAAAAATGTGGAAAAATTTCCAAAAGTTTTTTTTTGATTTTTGTCTATATTTTGAACATCCCCTAACCCGCCTGACAATCAAATCCCACCACCAAACCCCAAAAGATCAATCCTATAACTCCTCCACTATGAAATTACCCAATACTTAAGACAATTGCCCTGCCCTGGGGCAGCTGTCAGTTCATCCTCTTATATTCTCACGCTCTTCACTTAATAAACCACAAATACCCCATACAGCTTGCTGCGGCCTCCATCCACTTTGATTTTAATTAAAAATTCCACCAATCTATCTGGCAAAGCGCGCTGTCACCAAAGTCCTTATCCTGATGTTTTCTAACTGATAATTTGGTTTCTTGACCCCGCCACGTGGTGGCAGATTGTAAATGCAATAAACCATCTCGCCCCCAATGATGAAACCACTGTCTCATTTGTTATCGCGTGTCTGTTTAATGTGAATCCTCCCATCCATTCTACTAATGAATCTTTTAAAAACTGCTCCCCCGTTGGATTAGCACCAGAGTGGTCCTTCCCACCACTTGCGGACTTGGGGTCCATACCTGGCCCACCCGTTAATGGTTCAGCTCACCTGTGGAGCCTGGAGCACCCCGTTCATGGGAATCTCAGCCCCAACCCCCTTCAAAGGTTACATCCCTCCTCCAATCTCACCCCTGATTGCACGGCGCCCCTTGTGACACCCCTCACTGGCGTTTAAGCTCAGTTGTTTGAATCTGAAGGCCAGCAGCCCTAAACCCTGGAGGAGTCATCATCCTCCATGCCTCTCCCGCCCTTGGGGGTTGCCACTGAAAGACTCGTGGTTGCCCCCATTGCAACCATCTGTTTTGCCTTGGGGGCCTTTGGTACATTATCAAACTTTTCTATTTTTCTCACATCCCTAATAGAGCTCCACTCCTACAAGTTACTCAGAGCGCTGTGCCTATGGCATTATGGGCTCTCCACTGGGTGCTTGTACACCCCGATTGGGAGCCCAGTCTAATTTTTATCAGCTGAATCCATGACAGGGGAGATGCTCAAGGTCCTGGCAAAAATTTGTAAAACTTTTAAATAATTTTCCTGCAATTTTGGACCCAAGCCAGGTTGACAGTGCTGATCTGGGCCCTTGCCATTTGAGTTGCCCTGCTCACATGATTCAGATTTCCTGGATTTATTCTGGGGGGCTGTGACAGCTGAACTGAATTATTCAAGACATATTCCAAACTTTTTATTAGGCCATTCACATGATCTGAACTTCCTGGATCTATACCAGAGAGTCGAGGTAACTGGTCCAAGTCATTCAATGCATGGTCCAAGATCCAAATTGTGCCCTGATTTGATTTTTGGTGCCAGCCAGTCTGGACCAGCTCCCCTTAGGCCTGAATTTGCAGACTGGGCCCCGAGGTTGGAACATGCAATTTCCTAAAAATTTTAGCATAATTTGCCTGGGGATTGGGGGGTCAAAGGGGCCTGCCAAAGGCCCCTGGATTTCATAAATTCTCTCCAGACCCCCTCTATCAACCTCAACAGGGTTGAGGAGGGGTGAAGGGATGGGAACAGGTTATCCTTGGGGGGAAGAGCAGTCACCCAGCGCTCGTCTACCATGTTTGCCAAGTCACTCAACTGCAACAGGGGGTCCACTTGGGACTTAGGGCCCCTTTTTGTCCGGAATTGGTATTGTTTCTTATCCAGGTGCAGGGGCTGATCTCCAGGACTTACATATATGATAAGGAGTTGGAAGCTGTTGTCTGGTCCCTGATACATTGGTGGTATTTCTTACAAGAGGCCTAGCATACAGTAGTGGTGTGCACTGACCAAAATTGCCTACATACTATCGCAAGCTATAGAAGTTAGACCACAGACACACTAGAACTCAATGGGACCTCATGAGTTTTGATTTCAAGTACGAGTTTGTAAAGGGTTCCACAAATATTTTGCCAGACATCCTTAGTCACAGCTCATCAATGGGACATGTTTATATTGGTGACTCAGAGTTTGTCACAGTAATCCAACCTGAGCAGAACATGACTTCTTACCTCCGCCCATTGCCACAGTAGCTCCTTCCATTCCGCTCCCAAACCCAAAACCATACCTAAACACAAACTCCAAGTTGCCAAAACCGGAAGCACCGCCCCCACTACAGACTCTGTACCTGAGTAAAACCAACCACTCCCGCCCAAAATTCTTCAACAGAAGAGGATTCTCTCTTGGAAATTGTGTTGGCTTTTTAAGTAGCTGACGCCAAAGGTCTCGACCTTATGCCTAAAATTGATGATAGTAATGCCCCATCTGGATGGTATTCCCAAAAGGATAGGTTAACTTATTTCCATGACAAAAATGAGTTTCTTATGAGCTGCGTTTCCGCATCATAAGGGAACATCATGATCCCCCACTATGGAGCACCTAGGCGTAAAGAAATGCATTAACCTGATAAAGCGTGTTTATGATTGGAATGGCCTTACAAAGGATGTCCCTGCGTGGATTGAAGGATGTTAACGTGTGCCCACTCCATATATGACTGAACAGAATGAAATGGGCTTCTACACCCCCTTTAACAGGCAAAAGGGCAATGGACCTTTTTTTGGTGGACTTTATTGTGGACTTATCAGTATCCCAGCGGTATGATGCAGTTATGGTGGTGGTGGACCTCTTTAAAAAAATATACAATCTTCATCTTTTGCTTGACAACTATATCTGCAGAAGAGACGGCGCAATTATTTGTGTCTCATGTGTTTTCCTTGTTTGGTTTACATCAGAAGGTAATCAGTGATAGAGGACCGCATTTCATCTCAAGAATTTGATACTTTTTGTGACATGATAAGGGTCAAGTCCTGCTTTTCTCTTTCTGCTAAGCATCACTTTTTCGAAAATCAATTCAGCCTGAAATTTAGCTCCACTAAAGAGATTTACGAAAACTATTAGCAAATATGGCGGGAAACCCCGCAAAAGAACCTGCAGGCTCTGCTAAACGAGCCAGCACCACCCCAAACGAAGCAACCCTCGGTTACTCACCTCAGGGTCAACCAGAATCACCCGCTCTCAAGCAGCGGCCATGAAAGCAGGCACCACCCCCAACCTGGAGCTACTTCAACTAGCGCCAGCTCACCTGATCGCACTTCTGCAACCTTCACGCCTAACAGCTCTGTGTGCGCTGCCTCCCACCAACCCGCTGGGCCCCCTCCAACCAAGGAGGCCATCACCCACGCTGTTTTAATGGCGTCTGCTCAGTTGAATGCAACTCAGCCCATCCAGGCATTCACCTCCCCCATTGTGTCAGCTAATTCAGCCCCATCTATTATTGCTGACGCCATGTTTCTGGCTCCCTCCATGAGGGGCGATAACCAGCTACCTGGCACCCAAACCCTCAGATGTAAGGTTGGATTAGCCGCACATTCTGGTTCACTAAGCACCAAATTGGGACAATCTACTCTTCCCAATGAGGATTCAAATGGTTCGGATTTTGGAACTTCACACCAGTTCTAATCTCACCCGTCCCATTTAAACCCCATAATTGGCACTTCTCAAGTCGGCATTTTAGCTCCGATGCTGAAAACGACCAATTCACCAATCAGCCAGTGAGTTTTGCCCACAAAATCACAGCAAATACTCGGGCTGAATTTACCCAAATAGAATGGGATGGTGATGAAACATCGCCCTCCTCCCAATTGGCTGGAGTTAATTCCAATCTGGATGGGCCTCCCCAATTTAGCGAGGCCCAACAATCCGCCCCTCAATCTAATATGACGTCAGCAACTGCTGTAACATTCCAGCAACAAGGGAACTCCGCAAACTTGTCCAAACCACCAGCTCACACTCAACCCGTGATTGCAGCCCAAAGCAAACACAAACGTACCAAAGGAGCCACTGGGGCGTGGCAAAAACCTCTGGCACCAACGCTACCCAAAGCTGATCCCCGTGAAGTGGCGTTTATTGCTGATGTTAAGAAGAAATGGGCCGAAACTAGAGCTCAAAAAGCTTTTGCCTCGCTCAACCCTCTCCCACGTAATTCGCCTTTATTATGGGCATAACCCTGTTGAATTCTATATGGAGGATTACTTCTCATACTTTGCAGCGATTGAAGAGACATTCCCAATTAACACCACCATCCATGAATCAGTGGAGGGCTACTACATCGATGTGGGCTTCACTGAAGCTGCCCTTGCTGACCATGCTGCCACCCTCCAGGTCATTATTCCGCGTGGATCTCTTCGCATCTCCCACACATGCTCTCACCCGGAGAAAATTTCATGGGTTACTTTTTCCAACCTACCAACGACTGTTGATCCTGAGTCTCTTAAACTGGCGCTCCATCGTGGTTTAATGGAGTTTGGGTCTGTTCTTTCAGTGGACTTTAGCGTCCCCTCTTAATATGCTCCCACTCAAAGAGCTCGCACTGCTAGGGCGTCGTTCATCCCCTCCCCCACTGTATCCCGCAACATTGAGGTTATTCCTCGTGTGGCGGTAGTTGGGGCATGCCATGAGATCTTTTATGTCAACCCTGATCAGGCGCGCCCCGGTGTTCATGGTGTAACGCCCTTGGACACTTGTATAGTGGCTGCACAGCTCGAAAACAAGCCCTCTTAGCCACCACCCAGGGGCCTAAACCAGGCCAAAAACGATCCCACATGGCCGCAGAAGCAATTCCACAACCCACACAATGGGTTCCTGTTCAAGACCTGTCCCCTGAGGCCTTACGCCTAGCAGTTGAAACAGCTAACCCCACTATTGGTATGGGATACCTTCGCGCTCATGCCCCCTTCCAGTGGGCACCTCCTCCAATCTCCCAGAGTCAACTCCCTCTCTCACCAAGCGCAAGGCATCTCCCACAGGGTGCCCCTCGTCAGCCACCCCCACTCAGGGCTCTGCGGCACCCCCACCAACCTCCACCAGCGATTTATCGCATCAACCCTCAGCTCCCAATGGAGCTATGCCCACCAGCATGGACTGGCAACCCGCGGCCTGCGGTAGAAGTGCCACCTCAAAGAGTCCTACCCCAACCCCACAGTCCATTTCGCGCGGATCCTTTGCAGTGTTGGAGGAAGTGAATATGGACTCAGACTCATCAAATGGGGACAACGCGGAGGTAACCATTGAGCACCCTCAGGTCCTTCCCCTGCAACGGAGCGGGGGCAGCATCCTAAGCTGGCTTACTGGGTCCTCCGCCCCCCACCCTCTCCTTCCCCTCAGAACCCTCGACGCTCCTCACGGATTGCAGCTAATAGTCAAGCTAAAGGACTCAAAACTAGCCGCCTCACAGCATCAGGTTTAAGCGCTGGCAACCCACCAGGACATGGAGGGGAACAGCTATGAGTCCCCATGGCAGCACCCTGGCCCTGCAATCCATCAACGCAAATGGGTTGCGGGACTTTAAGCGGAGAGCCCGCCTCCTCCACAACTTCAGGTCAGCACAAATTGACATCGCTGCTGTCCAGGAGCCCCATATCCTCCCCCACGAACAATCTGCATGGAATGAACAGTTTGGAGGCAACTCCTTCTGGACAAACCATGGCGCACTTATTGTTTTGAATCCACAGTTAAAACCCATTCTTTTTCACAATATCAAGGTGACCGCCTCATACTGGCCAAACTCACCACTCCTGACTTCTCCTTCTTCGCTGCAAGCATCTACCTGCCTAATGCAGGTCAGGAGCAAAATTGGCTCTTGGAAGAGCTTGTCCAACTCAATCTCCCACGGAATACAGTCCTCTTAGGAGATTTCAACACAACCATAAGTCGCGTCCGTGACTCTTACCCCTGCAGCAAAGGAACGCCCTGGATCAAGTCGCCTCTAGGATTTCCTTCGCCTGAGTGGCTTTATAGATGCGCTTCCACCCTCCGCGTCTGGCCTAGGTTGCATGACTAGGATCCAGTATGATGGAGGAGCTTTCCAGTCAGCGTCACGCATAGATATGGCACTGATTGGCCCCCTGCTAATTGGCCGCGTCTCCTCTCCCATCTCTCGTGACAAACATATGAGTGGTCACAGGTCACTCACCGTTGTCCTCACCACCACACTTAGACCGTCGCGTAGGTTCTGGCCTAGGGTTGCCCCAGCTCTTCTCAACAACCCCTTCACTAAGGAGAAGCTGTCTATGACCATCCGGGAGACTCTCACCTCCCCCCCACCCCACATGCTTGACCACAAGGCTAGATGGGCGGTGACCAAGGAGGGCATCACCCGCGTTGCCTACAACTGTGCCAAAGACCAGATGACTGCAGCTCGCGCCAGAGTCAAAAGGGCGGAAGCCAGAATCAGACATCTGAAGCGAAACTGCTAGCCTTCGCCCTCTCCCAGATGGTTGGAAGACTGGGAAGCGGCGCAGGAAGCACTCCGCTTGGAGCTCACACTGCAGGAAGAACGGGCAGCAAACTTTATAACATCTCGTTACTATGCTCAATGGGAACGCCCCACCCGCTTCTTCTTTCAGAAACAGAAAGCCCGGTCAACAGCGCAGGATATTACTGCACTGAAGATTGGCACTACAACCACTTCGGATAAGGAGGAAATCACGAAGGAACTACACCGCTTCTACTCCAGCCTCTTTCATGCCACCCAGGTGGACCCATCGGACATCCAATACTTCCTGTGGCGGGCTCCAGAGCCGCCCATTGACCCACGGGCTGATGAGGCTCTACTGGCGCCTATTTCCATTCATGAGGTGATGGAAACCCTTCTGAAATCCCCACGGCTTAAAGCCCCAGGCCCAGACGGAATACCCTTCGAGGTGTACCTTCTGGAACCTGCAGTGATAGCCAGAACCCTCAGCGACCTCTTCGCTGCACTATTGGTGAATGGCGAGGTCCTCCCTGACTCCAGAGGCTCAATCACGACCCTCATTCACAAGAAGTCAGACCGTGAGAACCTGGCGAACTGGCGCCCCATAGCGTTGATCAACACAGACCACAAGCTTTTCACGAAGCTTCTGGCCAACCGCATCACCAAATGGGTGTCACCTCGCCTCTCCCCATCCCAGCACGGTTTTATTCCGGGGAGGTCGTTATGGGACAACTATAATGACCTTCACTTGACTTTGACTGCTAACTCTCGTAAGGTGAATGGCTTTATGGCTCTCCTGGATATGGAGAAAGCATATGATCGGGTAGCCTGGAAGTATATTAATGCTTCCCTGGCCCGCTTCCATCTCCCCCCCGCAGCTGGACGCTGGATATCAGCGCTCTATGACCAGCTCCACACCAGAGTCCTGGCGCCAATGGGTTTTACAGTGGCAGTACCAGTTGGACAAGGTCTCCAGCAAGGGGACCCCCTGAGCCCTATCCTTTTTAACATCACCCTTGACCCCCTCTTGGCCTCATTACAGGACAAGCTAACAGGGATTCTAGTCCCAGGTAAAGCCCTCACACGCACCATGGCATTTGCAGATGACACTGCCATTGCATTTGGCTGCCCTGGGGATGTTGCTCTCGCTGCTGTGACCATTGAGAGGTACACCAAGGCGTCCAACGCCATGGTCAACACCTCCAGGACAACAGTTGTACAGGTCAGCTCCCCCACCTTCCCCCTACCATTTGGTATTGAACCTGTGCGCGGTACCTTCCGTCACCTGGGCGTTCTCACTAACCAACAAGGAGTTGCGCTAAAAGACAATGAGGACTTGCTCCTCGCAGCAGTTAACTTTAGGATTGCCAGCTGGAACCGGTGGCACATCACCCTCCAGGGTCGAGCTCTGATGGCCAATGTGTTCCTCCTCTCCAAAGTCTGGTTCCTAGCGCACGTCTGCCCATTCACAGATGCTTTTTATACGCGGCTCAATGTACTCCTCCGCTGTTGGATCTGGGGCTCAAACCATCCACCAATGGCCCTCTCAACCATCGCCCGACCCTGCAATGAAGGGGGCCTAGGGCTTCTGGACACGCGATCCCACGCCACCACAATCTTCCTAAAGTTCCTATGGCCAATTGTCTAATGGGACGCGACCCCCATGCCCTAATGGGCTCCCGCCCTCCGCCAGTCAGTGTCAGCAGCTCTGGGTCTTCCTAGAGCATCTCTGACCTCATTAGGGGAGTGGCTCACAAACCACCCAGGCCATCGCCTGAAACCATCCTCATCCCCCTACTGGAACCAGGCTCTCCTTTCCCTGAAACGAGTAGGCGCGCGGATCCACCATGCCTTCCCATACAGAAGGGAAGGCCCTGGCCTCAGCCCCCGTCGCCATGCAATTGTGCACAATGGACAAGTTGTCACAACTCGCCTCAACCCCCAAGATCGTCCTCCCATCCGCCCAAGACTCCTTGAGCTCCTCCCTCTCTACGTGAGATTTGACCTTAAGGAATTGTGGAAGGACGTCCATCACCCCATCCTGTCAGCAAAGGTGTCCAACACCTTATGGAGGGTGCTCCACTGTTCATACAGGACAGGGGACTGGACTGGCCCTACCTTCCAGCACCGAAGCTGCCCCTGCTGTGTGGAGCTATTGACTCCCACCTCCATCATTTTTTCACCTGTCCAGGTGTCGCCACATTTTGGCCAAAGGCCCGCGCGCTCCTCCATGCTCAGCCCTGGTCTGGACACCCTGTGCAAGACCTCATGTTCGAGCAGACATTGCCTGGTTGCCACCGACCCCTCCGTGTCCTCGCCTATGCCACAGCCATCTGGACCATCCATAACTCCTTCCTTCGTGCTGCCTTTGACCAGCAGGTGTAGACCCTTCCACACATGATCACCCACTTTCAGGTACACTTTGAGATGGCCCTGAAGGTCTGCACTATGTCGCCAACCCTCCCCCGCTCAGTTGTCACTGCAGCACGGCTCTGGCGCGCAAACCCCCCTCCATTTCTCGATGCCTCCTACCTCCCCTTCCCTCGCCTCAGGCTCTTAGGAGCCCAGGCGTAATTCAATAAACATCGATGAATCCCCCCCTTGGGTTGGGACCATCTAGTAATAAAAAAGAGGGTCGAGTCCTGCAGATCATCAGTGTAACAACATTAATCAAATGTCAGAAACTGAAAGAACTAATCAGTATTTGGAGCAGTATCTTCAATGCTATGCCACTAGCTCCCAGGACCATGGGCAACAAATCTCCCCTTGGCTCATTTTTAAACAATAATTCCTTGTTTGTTTCCAGAGACATATCACAAATGTATGCTAACTTGAGGTACAATCCTGCCTTCACCCTTGGCCAAAAATCAACAATAATATCCCAGATGCAGACAACTTTGTTAAAAACATTCAGAAGGTGTCCAGCAGGTCCAACAGCAGTTAACCAAATCAACTAATGACGCCAAACGATTTGTGGACAAGAAACGCCATGAGGTCCCAGATTTTCAGATAGGTGATTTGGTCATTGCTGATACAAAGAATTTGCACCTCAAAGTTCCCCGCCATAAATTGTCCTGTAAACGGGCAAGCCCCTTCCCTATCTCCCATGTGTTGAAAAATGGATCCTTCCAGGTGGAACTGCCCTCCCACTGGAAAATCTACAACTTTTATTATGCCTCCTCTTTACCCCCATTCAAAGGACATAAGCCTGTATAGTAAAGCCCATCATGGTAGAGGGTGCACCAGATTTTGAAGTTGAGCGAATCTTTAACTATCAAAGTGTCAAACACAGTTTGCAGTACTTGGTGTCATGGAAAGGTTTACCTCTCATATGAAGATAGTTGGGTTCCATCCAAGAATGCAAATTTATCAAGAGTTGTTTTCTGATTTTTACTAGGCAACCTCAAGCCAACCATACCTTCCCTTCCCCAAAAGGATGGCCTGGCAGCCATCAAACTTCCCACACCACACAAAAACTATTCGTTAGTCAAGGCCCCAAAGAATGAGTATACCCTGTCCTATACAAAAGGGTAATGTAAGGCCCTAGGCTACAGCTATTAAGATGAACAGGGGAATGCACTCCTTTAGGTCAAAAAAGAGGCCAAACCCAAGGCCAGCCCCTCACAAAAATTTCAGACCTAGGGAACACCCTGGATGAGAGATGGGTGGCCGCCTCCCCTCCCTGTTTGCCCCACATCTTTTCCAAATTCACCCCTCATCCTAAACCCATTTAAGTGTCTAAAGCTCCAGATTTTTATTTTAAAAATCAAAAAAATTTGTGTGGATTTGTTTTACATAACCAGAAGCTCACTACCATAGTTCCCATTGCTGGTTCCCTATAATAGGTTTAACCAGAAGTCAACCTGATGTGGACAACTAACCTAGTAAGCCAAAATTAAGCAAAAATTAGAAACAAAAAGGCCAAAGATGGGGTGCAACCCCGTCATTCCATTCTGAACTTGAGAAGGCAAATTAGGAAATTTAGAACTTAGAGATGGCCCAAGAATAGCTTGGAACCATCAGCGCATACTGTTAAAGCAAAATTAGGCTTAAACCCATTTTATTGATGAATTTGAAATCTGAATTTGTTCCCCCACTATCACAACTCAGCTTAGTAGCCTCTCTTCCCTCATCCAAGCTTAAAACCCAACATCTTACTTTAGGTAGGATGTTAAGTTATTGTTGTTGGAATTTAGGCTGTTGGCATGCTTGCCGGTGTGTTTTTACACCTGAATTACAATAATACTTTTGCAGGAGAATTCTTATTCTCAATTGCTGAAACAATTTTTTGAGGGGATTTTAAACCACTTATATTAAAAATAAATAACCTGTAACAAAACATAAAAAGTGGGGACTTTTTTAGTAGGTACCTTCCACTCAATATCACTTTTGAGCAAATTTTATAAAAAAATTAAATTTTACCACCGCCATCTGGCCAGATCTGTTTTTTCCACTCGATGTCCTCAGATCTATCGCCTGCTGCTCCAATGGGAGGTAGCAGTGCTCCACCACCTAGCATATTCTGTCCTGCGGGCAGATGCATTCACACAGATTTAAATAGACTGCCACCCTCTACCAGCCATTTTATCCCCCCACAGGACTTACTGCTCCACCTTGCATGCATCCACCCTTCTCACCCCCATCCTCTCACCCTCCCTCATTCCACAATCCGATTTTGCCTATGAGTTAACTACAGGCGTTTATTCCCATAAGTCAACAAGACAAGTATCAAATTAACCACCACTGCATTTGCGCCAGCTGGCTTATCAATTTCTGCCTGTTTAAGGGCTCTTTTGATATTGTTTTCCAGACGGAGGAGGATGCTGAAGCACTGGCTTCTACTCCCCTTGTTTACAAAACACTCCCATACCTACTACCCAAACACGCCTCCCTTCAGACACCACAATGGTGGTGTCCTTTGCATCCCTCACTTCCCACCTCCCACAAGTTTTATATATGATCAATTGATGGTGAGGCTTCTGGCTTATGGGACTCAGACCAAACTCATCTTCACTGTTCCCTCTGGTGAAGAGCGCCTTGCTGCCCCTTGCGCCACTGCTACCACAATCCCACACCACCATGCCATAGCCCAACAAATCCCTCCATGCTCATATTGCAGCGGCGCCTGAGCACTTTTTTTGAGCTCATGTGGATTATGGTCTTTAGATTTGCCCCCTCTGTTTTGGGTTTGACTATTCCAAAAATCCTGCCCATAAGCCACTTCCTCTGATGTGGCTTCTGAGCCCTATTCAGCGGATCACAAATGGGGCGTTTTATTGCCCCCTCCCACTCAATGTTCTTATTTGATGGGCCAGAGTGGGAAATTGCCCCCACTAAATCAACCTCCCACATTAGCCCACCCAATTACACCCTCGCCAATCAGGATCAGGCTTGGACCATCATTTGCACCCAAGCAGCCTATATGACTATTCCCAACCCAAATTCTTCATCAACTTTTTTTATAAACCAAAATTCATGGGACCTATTAGTTTAGATTAACGAATCAGGTAAAGTTATCATGAATGAAGGATCCAGTGAACTTTTTGACCATTTTAATTATGGTTGAGCTGAAATTTACACTTCTGATTTTGACAAAACCCTATCCCCCAAATGATTCACTCCTAAACCCAATGTCATCCCCTATCAAAGTGACCACAGTTAGCCTTAGTGGCGGTGGCCTCACCCCATTGCCCAAACCTCTGCAAAGCAGTGGCCCAATCAATGGATCAATTCCATAGAGGGCTGACCACACTAAACTTTCCCCCTGATTTCCCCAAAGAAGCACGAGGAAAAATCACCTATTTGCTTTCAGATGCCAACACTATCATGCATGTGGCGGAACTAGCAGATTTTGACCCATCTGCTAAAATCACCCAAAAAAATATATTCAATTTTACCCAACTCCCCAATGCCCGCATTCAAGCTGAACATCACCAAGCGAAATTTGTTGAAGCTGTCTTCTAAGCTGAACTTGAAAAGGATAACTCATATTTCACCTACATCCACTCACACCATGCCGATGTCCTCAGATGCCCTGGCTCTCTGCTTTTGTTCATTTATTCAACTACAATGATTCTGTCTCGAAGAAAAAGCCTGTAGAAGAGCTGCCTGACCCCCTTCACCCTCTGTTATGGTAGGTTAGCGGTATTCTGCTCCCCGCCTGGTTGGAGGATTTGTTTTGTTTTAGTGTTACATTATTTCGTTCATTCAGTTCTTTTTCTCATTGAGTATTGGTAATTTCCATCCTCTGGTCAGTGTACCCCAAATAAATTTAGATAGTAAAGAGTGGGTTTTTTTGATTTAAATTAGGTTAACCAGGGGCTAAAAAGGGGACCCTCTTAAAATCTAACTTCTCAATATATAAATTATATCAAGACTAAAAATGAGAGTGATAAGAAGTTCAGATTAGGCTATGAATAGCCAAATTAGGGAATATGAGGCTTTGACCTATCAGATCCCTTGAAACTCACCTTGACTCAATGGGATGGCTGATGGCGGGTTGATAGTAGGTAAGCCAAATCTGTAAGGCAAGGATTTAATATATTCGAGCCAATCATCACAGGGAAAAATAATTGCTCCTTGTGGGACCCCCTCCAAGCCTATAAAAGGGTTGGTATCCGATTAGGCATTTGTGCTGAACTGCAGAGTGGCCAGGGAGGAACATTGGCATGACTTCCCATATTCCTTCGTGGGTTTGGTGAAGTCCTATGACTGAAAACTGAACAATTTGGCCAAGAAGTGGGTGTAATATCATTACCCCAATTTGAGGGGTTCCACTAAGAATTATCAGGGTCTTTTGGCTGATATTATCGTTATTTAAATCAAAAAACTGTTCCCATAATATTAGACTTTTATTTGTCCAACAATTGTTTTTTAATTTTTCTCAATAAAATATATCCCCAATAGTCTTGCTATTTACTTATTTTGGTGCAAAAATAATACTAAAATCCACGTTTTCACTCTTTCAATAATATACACCATCCAATACTAAAAAAATAATATACACCATCCAAGGGTCATACTTAATGGCCTCATTTTGAGGAGAATCCAAAGGTGTTAGTAAAAACTTAACTGTTGAAAACTGTGACACCCTGATGCAAAGAACTCCTCAAAATCTTCAACACTTAATTTGGATGGTTTACAGCTGAGTAGTCTGTGCCTACTGTTGTGGCTGCTTAAGAAGCAGCATTTAGAGGCCAGTTTTCTCTTGGCACGTTGCCACCTAAAAATAAGAGCCTTATCCTCTCAATATAAAACCAGCATGCATTGTGGGGATCGAAGCAGTATATTAATAGAAAGAGGGTATTAGACATACTTGGAACACTGGTTATTAAGGCAAGCATAGCATTACCCTTTTCCTTTTTGGCCAACCTTCCAACTGGGTTGGACCACCAATACTCCCTTTTCGCAAGGTAGAAACCCCTTAAAAGGTAAAACAATGTGCAATGGCGCGCCATTGGGGTGATAACAAATTAAAAGTTAACCTATACTGGAAAACAGGTGGGAAACGGAGGGAGCCTGCACATATCAAGGACATAAAGGACTGGGGAGGGACGTAATATGGATATAAGCTATTGGAAATTTAACCAGATGTATGCCTCCCAATAATATCAGTATTAGGGGTGTTAGTTAGTTGAGCATGATTTCCAGCTAATTGCCTAGTTTGATATTATATTAATGTTATATTTGCTGAATGGTGTTCCACATTTGGGTGGGTGAGCCCTTTTGAAGTATTGAAAATAATCCCCAAAAGTATTAATTATTTAGGTTTGGCAGAATCATAGTTTGACCTGACTACCAAATCCTGGGTGATTGTGGGATTTTCTGGTGGAAAGCCAACGTATTTGTTATCAAACATCTGATGATGATTTTGCTGCCTTAAAGCTGAGTTCATTGGAATCCTAGCTCTACGCTGACTACCATACATTGCCAATTGTGAGATTTTCTGGATAAAAGCTGATGTATTTGTTATCAATTGTCTGACTATGCTTCTTCTGTTCAAAATAGGAGTACAGGTGACTTATGCTGAGTATGCTTGAAGTTATTTATAATAATGGTAATTTAAATATGGCTAACTGGAGACTTGTGCCAAAGATGAACTGACCTAATATTTGGTGATTGGGAAAAGTGGAATGGGAGGAAATCATAACCACGAATGACTGACAATTGGTTAAAGTTCTGGCTTAGATGGCCGAGGGATTTTTATAGGTGCAGTAGCATAGAGTATAAAGAGTCGTCCTTCCCTCTAAATAAAGATCTCTCTTTCGCCCATTTTCTATCTATTTGAAGTAGCAAGAGCCACTAAAGTGGATAGGGGTAGGACTGGAGATCCCTGAAGTAGGCGTGGGGTGACAAGCCTGGAGTGGCCGATGCTTCCAGCTCTCATATCACATCCCTACAAGGAACTGATGGGAACCTGGACATCCAGCCACCTAAATAATGTGCTAATGGCCTTCAGCCATGAGAAAGGTGCAGCACGGGAGTGCCATAGCCACCTAGGATGGGGATGGACTTACGAGGGAGCACCCAAAAAGTGCTGGCAATTGGTCATGAGGGAGAAGGAGCAAGGGGTTGGGCCTCCCAGGAAGGGGGCTAAGGACCACTGATACACTACAAAGAGGGACCATGGGGCTAAGCGAAGTCGTTGGTTTGCTGGGTTGGTAGGTTAGACGTGGACTTGTAGGGTGTTGGTACACCTATGAAGGCGAAACAGCAAGGTCCAGTCAGTCTCCATAGTGGTTGGCCTGGCAAACTAGCAGAGCCTCTATTGTTGGAAAAGAGATTTTCAGACATAAGCTATCAGAAGAACCATTATTGTGCAAAAGACCCAAAGCAGCTGTCAAGATTTCTTTATGGGAAGTATAAGGCGCAGCTTGTGCGGCAAGAATAAAGTCATCTACCAGACAAGATAGCAACGTTTGATTAAAGCCCAGAAGAACAACCAGAGGCAACGTTGTTTAAAAACCTGAACCAGAAATGCAACACCTCAACACAGGAGACAGACATGACAATCAGTTGCTCGCAAACAGCAGCTGTAGGAAATATATGATGGAATGTGCCAACCATCCTAAAAATCCACACACTTGTGAAAGTGTTATGAGGTCAGGAAGGATGACGCGGGGAGGTCCACACTGCAATGCAGAAGTTTTTGCAAATCTTACTGAGCTACTATTAAAGTACCAGGGGAGACCAAATTTGCGTTGATGAGCACTACACAGTTCAACAGGTCCCACATAAGGCATCAAGCAATTGAGGGTCAAATTGCTCTGAAGCATTTTATCTGAATAGTGAAAACCATTTCAGCATGATCATGTGGGCCGCAATGCAAGCCATGATGCTCAAAATATATTTTTATAAAAATAGAAAAGTTTTTTTGGGATTCAACCTGCAACAAATTGCTTCAATTTGGTTCATCCTTCATTTGATCCAACTTTTTATATCTTTAAACTTTTATCTAATAATCAATCAAAATCTATGGAAAGTTGTCCCTTTCATCCTTGCAAGGTTGTCAAAGAGAAGCTTGCTGTTGATCCCTCACCTAAGTTCATGATGCAGAAGAATTTGGCAGTGGAGGTCCTCGCCACCCTAAAATAGGGTGAAAGCACAACCTATAAATATTAGCATCTTTTTTAATTTAATAAAGATAGATTTTACCTTCAACTTTGGGTTACTAGTATTGTTTTTAGAGCCTTTTTAGTAGCTCTTCTCCAGATGTCAGAATGATGATTTACCAGTTTATTACATTAGGTCCCTCAGCACTTATTAAAGATCTTAATATAGTTCACCAGATCCTGTTCTTAGGTTCCCTGGCTCTCCTCGCCAATCTTACCTCAGCAGGACAAATTATCACATCCATTCTGGTACTCTTTAGAGGAATGACTGCCCTCAGCCACTCTATCGCAAAAAAGTGATGATCCCTGCCATGTGCTACCTTACTTACCTGGTGAATAAATACATTCACAATGGATGAACACAATCAAGACCTTACTTGGTTTTATCTGAAATATTAATCATTATTAATGGGTAAATGCCAATGGAATTCACAACCAGATAATGATTAACTCAATAACGTACAGTTCCAAGCTACTCTCAAAGTTTACATCCCAACTCTTGTACCTTGAAATTATCAGTTTCAGCCTGCAGATGTTGCTGATAATATTAATCATCTATATTAGGTGCTTTTTTCCCAGGAGATCACTCCCATCAAACCAAGGGTCCAATGTTCCAGCTAATATGTGAGCTTTATATGAATTTGCCGCCTTAACCAACTTTAAGGTGGTATTATTTCTACTGTACAATATTTATGCCGGTTTTTACACCACCCATCCATCATTTAATTCAAATGATGGTATTCACCATCAAGAAATCCTGAGAAAATTTACTCTGTCACAAAATCTATACTCTTATCACCTAGAGTTTTACACCTCAGCTTTCTTTGTTGTAATAGATAATTGTAAAGCTATTCTCAAAACTAAAAATCAAATTTTTTTTTTCTATCCAATATCAACTCTCCCAACTAGACGTTAGAGTGGCTAGCCTTATTTTTGAGGAAGTATCAACCAGATTTACTGAAACTGCCACGATTAAAGAGAGTTAATTACAACAAACAATTTACCGATCTCCTTCAGGCTGACTTAATGCTTTTACTGATTAAACTTTGGGGCAGATGACTTTGTTTGAGATGGTATTCCAACAGGTGTTTGAGGCCCAAGTTTTAAGAAACTCCGGGACCTCCTGGCCCCAAAGGTCTGCTAGGTTCCCTGGGGAAAGGGGATCAGTTAGTCCTGAAGGAGTGATGGGGCCTCCTGGCAGTGATGGGGATGTATGGCCTCCTGGGCCTTCTGGGACGCCTGGTTATGGGAACCCTGGTCTGCCTAAATTTCCTGGTCCTCCTGGACACCTTGCCCTTCTGGCCCTCCTTGGCCCCCAGGGACTCCTGGGCTGACGGTGCACTTAGCTTCCCCTCTGGAGGGACCTCTACTGAATGACCACGTTCATGCTTTGGAACAGGATATTAAAGGTATCACATAAAGCTGCTGGTTACACATACTGGAGAGCCTATTGACCCAAACTTTATAGTATACGTAATTTAAAAAAGTTGGACAATGCATACCACCTTTATGATAATCTCACCTCAAATTAAATCTCCAAAATAAAAAATATTAGATTGGAGCAGAATAACCGTGATATCTTATCCCTAATTCAAAACCAACATCTTAAGCTCAAATAATTATAAAGAAAGTTACAACAAAAAGCTTCTACCAATTTGATTATTGCCTAATTTGGGAATCTTCAAGAAGATTAAACTAATTCTGACAACAAACTTATTAAAACAAGGTTTTTGCTTTTCTCCAAGTCTATTTTATCTGGAAATAATTATGCACGCACAGTGGGTGTCAACTTATTTCAGCTTCTGGGTGGAACTATCTAAAATTTTCTTTTTAGTCAAATTTACCCCAGTAGAGGGTAGTATTACCTCTTTTTTATATCTATGAAAACGCGATGGAGGAAGCTCCTAACTGTCAAAAAGTAAATTATTTACCCTCTAGCCTTAGTAGATCCGCATAAAAAAATCTTGTTTCACATGATGCAGTACAACACTTGAGCTGAAGTCAAAGCCGCGCCTGTTAAAGAATTTGTTAGTGATACTACCTTGGCCAACTAGAAGCAAGCTTTATGAGTATTAACTAAGACGTGGAGAAGCTCACTCTAAGTTTGCTTCTCATTTCTACTCTGAAGCTCAAACTCTGGTGACCAGCAAGTGACTTACGCTTGATGATGCAATAGTTGCTGTCCTATCCACTTTAAAATTCTTCTGCAACTCCATCTTCATATGACTTCAGTGAAATGAGACTTTGCCTCTATTCTCATTATCAATGGAGGCACTTGTCATGTTTACATGACCTTATAGAAGGGACCAACAGCAGGGACAAAGATGGGCTGCAGGAGGTCCAGAAGGTAAAACTTCCGGCCTTTCCTGATCTCAAGCACACCTTGGACAACGCTGGATACAGCCAGGTATGCTCAGGTTGATATAAGTGATGTGCCTAAAGCACAGCCCCTTGTTTCAGCTCTAGGGTTAAAACGAACAAGTGACAATTAAATGATAACAGGACAATTCAGTTAATCAGGGTATAGGGGTTCAAAACCTGTTCCATTTACAAAATTGTGAGCTTGAGTTGGGTTCAACTTCAGTTGATTACTCAAGTAAAGTCAATTTCGAGGTATGCGACCCTTTGAGATGGAAGCGTGCGCCTATTGGTGTACCAAGGCTTGTTACCACTTCTTCCAATCCAAAATTTTCCTAACCTGGCTTAAGTATCTTTGCTCAAGCCCAACATTTCTTGTTGGTCATCTTCCCAAATAAACCCCATAGTCATTTTACATTTTTTCTATATGTTGACTTGGGCGCACCTGTGCACGAACCTCTTTAAGGAGGTCTTGTGACATAGCCAATTTTTTTATCTAAAATTATCACAGCATCTGGTACACCGCTGGTCCTACCAGGTTTCCTTCAAACCTGGTCACCCGTGAACTTCACCCCTGCACCAAACTTAGCTAGGAACGGCCCTCTGGGGCGCGGCCAAGTTTTATGAATAGTTAAATTTACTATTATATTAACTGTGCTAAACACCCTCACCTTATGTCACTTCAGCTCAGGCACCCTCTGCTGGGCTATTTTAACTATAATGATGACCACTAGTTCCCTTGTGTTGGTTCTGTGTACTGAGCACCACCACGCTGGGATTTGGAGAGTTATAGAGTCTCCCTTGACATTAGATGACCAACTTTTTATCTTTACATGCACAAACGTTTTCTGTATGAGACTTTTGCGATGTGCAAATGGTGTGTGCCAGCTGGTGGCCACGACCGTGATGGGGCTCACCAATGTTTTTGCATTTTGCTGAGGGTTGGAGCAGTCCATCGTTTTTCTCACTTTCTCTTACAAGAAGGTACTCACCCTTCTTGCCCATACCTGGTGGTACGGTCGCTTCATGATCTGAGAGTCATGATCCCCTGACTTTCTGCTGAATTTAATGAGATGAACACAATAAAATCTTTATCCTTTGGCACCACATTCATCCGGTACAGGCAGGATCATTGATTAAGGGCCTGATGGTGTTAGCCTTGGATACCGTCGTACAACTCATTGTTGAAATGGGGATAGGGTATATGACCCAAAACGCATTTTCTAATGACGTTTACATATATAATACCGAGCCATGTCTCTTCCCATATGGCTCAGATATTGACTCCATTTCAGTGTATCAAATAACCCTAGAAAACCCACGCTTGACCACAACAATGATCCGCGGAACCCAGGAGGAGGAGAAAGTGTTACAGTTATAATATAAAAACGTTTATGCAGTTGCTGAAGATATGGTGGGATATGTGACCTCAGTAGTAAAAGTGGAAAAATATCCCTCTCCATTCTTTGATGCAAATAAGTACCCTGGGGGAATTTTAGACCCTGAAGAAGCGTTTGGTGGAGACGCGTTGGCGTTTTATGCTATAGATAAAGATCATTTGGGTATATTTTTTACTGACTGCTACCCTTTCATCCCCTTTAGGGAAAATCAGCGCTACTATTCTGTTGGATACTAGAGCCTCTGAGAATTTTATGTACCAAAGCCTAGCCGACTACCTTGAGCTGAGTTACTTGTCTGGTGGTATGGTTAGAGGAGGAGCTTCACAAGGTATTCCCACGTTAAAAACTATGGGGAAAGAAGAATATCAAGTTGGCACATATCATTTGTCTGACCACTTTCAAGATATCAAAAACCTCTTGTACACCATCAATTTGGGTGTAGATTGGTGGCGAAAGTTTGACGTCAGGACTAACTTG
>JAKSZP010007431.1:0-25109 GCA_022478985.1 Massospora cicadina
CGAAGTGGCCTAGCACAATATAAAGATGGAGACATAGTTCTATTCCATGATCAACATGGGTTCTCATGGAAACACAAGTTGGCCAGTATCTGGATTGAGCAGTTCAAAGTCATTGAGTAGACTGGTATGTATGCATATACTATCAAGTACCCCGCAAGTGGTCAGATCATCAACCAAGTGCATGCGAAGTTTCTCCAGGCATATAAGCAATATGAGCCTTATTGTCCAGTCAAAGAGGGTGTAATTTTGTGATTCCAATATGACTAGATGATAAGCCCTAAGTCAATATGGTAGAATAGATGAAATACGCTAAGTTGTTTTGAGTATGATTAATTTGAGCGCCTCAAAATGAGACGATATTAGGTTGCTGGAAAATCGGCTAAATTGGATAAATTTTGAATTAATGAATGAATAATTAGCGGAACCAATGAGACAAGGCAAAGTGAATTACTAAGCCATGAAAGTGATACCATCCCAAGTTGCTACATTACAAGTGGGATGAGATGATCAAGGGAGGATAAGTTTTTAATAGTTTTAGAATGGGTAAAACAGGAGAATCAGCTGTGTTTATTATAATAAATAAAGAAGTATAGTGGGGCAAAAGCTCCATATTATTAATAAAAGTTTATTTCTGTTGTTACAAGGGCAACGTTCCTCATATCACAGGTCCTATTGATCAGTGGGTCGAAGCCTGCACAATTTTGTTTATGGAATATCTCAATGGAAACGCCAATTTTATAACAGGATCTTTGTGAAGTCCTCAGCCACCTTGGGGAGAGGATTAATCACAGCTATTGTCTTACCTTGCACAGGTTCAGCATCAGGCTAAACCGCTGTAATTCAAATTGTTTAATCTCGCCATAGCTGGCAAGTCCAGCTCAGAGCTCCTCCTCAATTACTTGTGGGAGAGGTTAGTTAGGAGCAAGTTAAAAAATATGAACTAAATTTTAACTTTGTTCCATCTAGTGCATGTGGTGTGCACAATTCGTTTGCATTTATGGAGGGCGATTTTGACGCAGACTCTAGCAACAGCATCTGCATCTTCTTTGGTTTTGAAACCCATGTCAATCCAGCCATGATGGATTGTGTGGGTGGTAATGTACAACACGTGGGGGAATAGGGAGGCCTGTGCCTCGCCCACTTTCTCTCACAGAGTTGGAGAATCAACCCCTATGAAAAGTCAGAGCCCATCTTCTACCTGTGAGAGGGGTTGAGAATATTGGATTTCTAGGTATAGGTTTTGTTTAGTTGTAAATGCCACAAACCTGGATGGTGTCTTGGTTTGTGGTTTCTTAGCGGGATTGATCCCAAACCACCAGGGCATTTCTTGCCCTTTGGTGTACCATTCTGCACATTTCTTGATATGACTTTCGCCTAATTTAGATTTGTTTTATTGATATCGCCCATTTTTCCTGTGAGATTATCAAATTTGCTGTTCAAATTGAATCATTAAAACTAATGTGTTCATTATGGGAAAGAAAAGCCTAGATTACAAATTTACCAGTCTTGAAACAAATCAGTTTCAATAAGTGATTGAAGCAAGAAAAAAATTTTGTGGAAAGTTTTTTAATCAAAGTAAAAAATGAAGTATTTTGATATTTATAGTGAAAAATAAATAACTATATGAATGATATTGTAAAATAAGCTGGGAATCAGGGCAGCAATATTGAGGATCTTCAGGACCCCCAATGAGCGGCATCTGATTGCCATCTTATAGCTTCATCTATTTTGTTAAAATCCCTAATCTGCAAGCTCCTTCCAACGGTGATAACCCTGAACTGGATGACCAGGTCCCTACCTTCTGTCCCCACTTCTGGGCTGTGGGCAGTAGAATATTCATCAATTTACTCTTAATTATCAGATTTAGTAATACCCTTATCAAAATTTTGTTCAAGTGATGATGCTCCTTTAATGCATCTCATCTCATGCTTTTGAGTGACTTTCAAAATTCTTTGTTGTCTGTGTTTGGTAATATTCACATGAGAGCCTCGATTGTTCCCATAAGTATAACACAATCAATTTATCACTTTATCATTAGTGAGTTGCAAATTAACTCGGCCTTTAAAGGTATAAAAGGGCGTCAATTTTCATAGTGATCTTGGGCACTTCATTGTCTTCAATAATTAAATCTTTTAAAGCGTCAGAGTAAAATATTTCAATTACCATCACTATAATTATGGGGTAATTTTCTTGCCTCGCCAGCATCTATAAAAGGGCTATGTCCAACTCCATCCATGCAGGGTAAGTTGCTTGAACTTCAATCAGTTTGGGGGTAAACTCTTTCCATTCTTCTAGATGTGTAAAGATCCACTGGCGCGCTTACAGACTCATCTGAACATGTAAAAATGATACTAATACTTAGTAGGATTGTCTGTCTGCCAGAGAGGGCATACAGATAGGCGACAGCCTTAACAAAATTGCTTGGTATAGTCCTTTTTACTTCATAGATTAAAGAAAATTCTGGTTTTAATTAAAAGTATTTAAAGAAATATAATTTATTTTATACTTTTCAGGTGTAGGAATCCAGTTTAAATTATGATCACTGGTGCTACGCTGCTGGATCCCACAAAGGTTTGATAATATAATAAATAACAAGCGCTATTATGGCGTGATCCCCATTCAACCCCAATTCCAATCCAGGGTGGACTACCTGGACATGATGGACATCCCTTATTCCACTGAGACCCAAAAAACTATCTGGAAAAACACACCATCCTCTGTTGCAGCCTCAAGTCCGCTCCCATGTGTGGCGCTGCCTGAGGCAGGTGTACCATATGGCCGAGCGCTCTAACGCTTTGCACTCATCCTGTGTCATGTGTGGCCAGTATGGAACGCTGTTCCACCGCCTGGAGAAGTGCCCCACCTCTAAAGTGATATGGCGTGAAGTCCAACGCCTGCTGGGCCAGGATCAAACGCATCCCTTCAGTCTGTCAAGAGATATGTTTGCTTCATCAATGGCCTCCCCCTTCCACCCTCCCTCCGTGCTCTGGTGGTTGCAATCGCCATGTGGACTATCCACACGATTGTCTTGGATGCCATCGCTGGCTCCATCCCCACCCTCCCAGAAGCTGTCCACAGATTCTGGTCTCATTTGGTGGACCACTTTCAAGCGTGGATGTTTGGATATCTCCCACCGCGTCGCTGACAGCTGGTCTCCTCCTGGTTCCCAGTTTGGTTCATCAAATCAGATCCTTTCCTCCACACGTGCTCAATAGTGGCTACGTCCCCTACACACGTTCCCTCCCCCTCCCCATAAGTGGCGTTCCCGCTGGCAACAAGAGATAGCATCGCTTCTCTGGGGTGCCTCCCCTGGTACTAAGTTTATCTTTCCTGAGTCATATTTGGAAGTGTCCGTCCCATGGTCAGCCTTCCCCGCAATAAATTTAAACTTAAATAACAAGCGCTATTATTAGATGTGATTTTATGATTTTTCATTATGAGCGCGGGGTAAAACAAGAAGTGATCCTTCCCTGATATTTGACTATCAGTGTTTAAATTTATTTTGAGGGTTGGAGGGAATTTGAGGATAGGTTTGGAATAGCTTTGATGCTTATAATTTAGGCAATATATGTCTTGATTTATCAGATCTTGGGAAAAGTGAGTTAATTTTAGGTAAAACGAAGGTTGGGGTTTTGGGAAGAATGTACCCATGAAGTAAGGTTTTGATGTACTGCAACCAATCACCACTAGAGAAATTACTTTCTCCTTGGGGACCTCTGCCACGCCTATAAAAGGGTATGGCCTCGCATAGTTGTGGTGGAAATGGTGATGGTTGGGGGCGTGCCTTCCGATGGTTGCCCCATGGTCTATTGTGGGATCAGAGAAATCTGATTGCTCAATTTTACAGTTAGTGCCCATGCAGGTTTCAAACTGGTTTTACCCCAATTAATGGGGTTCCACCGTGAATTGACAAGGGTCTTTTGGCCAATATCATCATTACCATTGCTTTGATTATAATTAGAATTGCTTTAAAGACATCAGAAAAGTGCAAAGACCAACATTTCCCCTTTCAGCTGAATTTGACCTACCTATTCTTATTTCCTCTTTGAGGGAAAGTCTTTGATTTCACCCCCTCAAGAATGTTGGGGGAGAATAAGGCTGTAGTAAGCGTCCTTGAACCAAAAAATATGGTAAACTCCTTAAGTGAGAGATTTAATTAAGTACTCATCCCCTTGCTTATATGTATTGATAATGGCCCTTTCCTAGATGGACCCAAGTTTCTCCTTTCTGGGCTTAATACAATAAAGATAATAAAGTACCAAGTCAGTTACTTGGAAAGAGGGAAGAGAGGCCTGGAGCTCGTTTTCAGCTTGGCCCTCTTTTGTGACTGTCTTTGCAAAGTTGCTTATTGCCTCATATTGCAACTGTATGATATGCGGACTAAATTCTTCATAGTTTGCTCAGGATCAGTCTTGTCAGTTAAGATAGCTTTGGCAAGTAAATCTGGAACCCCAGATTCTCATTCATACAATACTCGGAAAGGTGAAATTTTAAGGATCTGAAGATAACTGATGTGGTACGCCATAAGGGCACTTGGTAAGTACTGATCCCAGTGGAGGGGATCTGAAGTAGCCATTTATCTTTATATAGAAATCAGCGTCCCATTTTCTCTTTCCACTGTACCATTGGTTGAATGATTGTAGGGGGCGGAAAAGAGCTGTTGGGTGCCCATGGAAGTTGTGAGAATCTTTACACACTTGGGAGGTGAAGTTTTTACCATTATTGCAGAGTAAAACTTGGGGGTTACCATGTTGGGTAAAGATAAATTGGTGAAGGAAAGTGGCCGTGGCCTTAGCCATCTGAGCTGGGGTAGTCACTGCCTCGACCCTTTTTGTAAAGTGATCAATTCCAACCAATATAAATCAATTTCCACCTGTATTTTGGGGAATAGGGCCAACCACATCGAGACATACTGTGTGGAAAGGCTGTTGAGGATTGGTAGGCTGATATTAATACTTTGTTTTAAAGTGGACTGCTTCTTACATGTTAAGTAGGCATCTAAGACTTTGACAATGGTCTACATGATTCCCTCACAATGATAACTTTCTTTTTTTATTCATAAGTTTTCTGCACTCCACTATGTCCTAGGAGGGTGTAAGATTCCATAATGACAGGTATTCGCTCTGAAGGTCGGAGGTAGGGTAACCAGTTCACCCCCACTTTATTGTATAGATGGCCATTATCCACCTTCGTGTTATGGGAATGGCGAGCTAGCATCTTCTGTACTGGTTTGTCTTCATCAGCCCATGCGTCAGGAGTTATAAGGAGATCGTGTAGTCTCTCAGCTTCACTATTGTCTAAGTGAAGAGCAGGAAGCCGTGTTAATCTATCTACACTCATGTGGCACATTCCTGCCCAATGTTATAAGGTCATATCATAAGGCTGGAGCTTCAGAGCCCAGCGAGCCAACAGCCCCATGGGTTCCTTCATATTCTGTAACCACTTCAGAGAGGATTGGTCAGTGATTACTTTGAAGAGAGCACCATATAGGAAGGGGTGGTAGTGTTTTACAGCAAGCAGGACAGCCAAACAATCCATCTCCGTGATGCTGTAGTTACGCTCTGATTTGGAAAGCATATTACTGAAGTAAGATACAAGCTGATCAGTTCCATTTTCATCCAGCTGGGTCAAGGTAGCGCCAACAGCATAATAGGAGTCATTTGTAAACAAAATAAAAGGCTTGCCATAGTCAGGGTGAAGCATTATGGGCCTTCTTTGCAATAAGGCTTTCGGAATCTCGAAGGTGGCCTGTTGTTCAGTGCCCCAATAGAAGGGGGTGTTCTTGGACAAGAGACGTACAAGGGGCTCACTAAGTTGGGCGAACTTGAGAATGAACTGATGGTAAAATCCCATCATGCCCAAGAAAACTTTGATGTCACGAAGGGTTTTTGGAACAGGAATCTTAGATATTGCTTCAACTTTATCTTGCAGAGGTTGTATCCCATCTTTAGATATAGAGAGCCCGAGAAGTTCCAACTTCTTATTGAAAAAAGTAAATCTAGAGGGCTTCAGCTTTATGTTAGAGTCCCGCAAACGTTGAAACACCTCATTTAGATGCGTGAGGTTCTCGTTGAATATCTTGGAGAAGACTGTGATATTATCAAAGTAGACGATCACACAGCTCATCTTAAGATTCTGGAGAATATGATCCATTGCTTTTTTAAAAGTAGCAGGGGCATTTCATAACCCCTGAGGTAACTGAGTGGGTTTAAACAAACCCTCACTGCAGATAAGGGCGCTCTTCTCCTGATACTGCGGAGAAAAGTCCATCTGGCAATACTCGCTAGCCAAATCCATGGCGGAGAAGTATTTTGACCTAGAGAGTTGGTCCAGAGCGTCATCAATACAAGGGATATGGTAGCTGTCCTTCTTGGTAAGTTTATTGAACTTATGATAGTCCAGCACTACCCTGATGACCTCCATTTTTCTTCTTTATCACTAGGAGTGAGGATGACCAAGGGCTTTGGGAAGGTACTAACAACGCAGCATCCAACAGCTGTTTGAGCTCCATACTCATCTGTAACTCCTCAACTTTGGGTTTGTGGTATGGTTTGGAGAAGATGGGCTGAAAATCATTAACGTCAATGGTATGAGTCCAACCCTTAATGTGCCCATAGTCAGTATCATATTTAGAGAAGATGTCGATGTATAAATTTAGTAAGGTGTGGACTTTCTCCAACTCAGCTGGGGTTAGTTCGTCTGGGATTTGAACAGAGGGTAGGGTACATGCAGATTGGTCAGCGAGTAACCCCATATCCGCCAAAATCCAATACAGTGAACTTGGTTTATCTCTTCAAGGGGAATCAACATACCCCTTCCGATCACTTGATGCTTTTTTACAACCATATCCTTCTTGGCAATTTTTCTACCAGAAGGTTGATAGGTCGTTGATAGGCAGGGTCAAGTACATCTGGCAAAACTCTGAGCTCCAAATGACTAACTCCATCAATGCCAGTTAAGTGCTGCAAGAAGTTATGAGTTATTTATAAATAATCTTAGTATCAACTACCCTTTGTTCACCCGCTTTAATTACAGCCTCTTTTGAAGCTTAGAACGGGATACCCTCAAGGGCGTCCACTGATGGAGGCAACATTTTTATATGCCATCCGGCTGTGGTGTAATGTAATGTTAAGGCGGAAGAGGGAAACTCACCGGTGCAAGCTAGTCTTTTTTGTTAATCTCTTCATTTGTCAGAATCAATGGCACCTCATAGTTAAGCAAGGAGAGATAGCCCTGCTTCATGGTAATAACCCCTTTATATTCAAGTATAAACTGGGCTTCTATTAGTAAATCATAGATATTATTGTCAGAGCCACTGCCGAAGCTGTTAAGAGAAGCTTCCAAAACGAATGGTCAGGGAAGAGTACTCACCAATGGCGCAGGTATTGTTTTAAACTGCAGTTACAAACTCTTGGTATAGTCGAGGTCAGGAGCCTGCTTAATTTTCTTAATAAGCTTAAAAGACACAACGCTCACCGGGGATCCCATGTCAAAGATAGCTTTAACCTGCACACCATATTGACGACCTCCAATTTAGTTAAAATCACCACCCAAGGAAGGGGGTAGAACGAGAACCTCTTTTAGATGAATAGTGGAGGCAAGTTGTTTGGCCGTTTCAGGTTATTTCTTCTGGATAGTCTGCAGTGTATAAATGAACTGATTAGATTTGAGACATGTAGCAATGAGTTGGTCAGCATCACTGTCAAAATTCAAGACACTTTATCACCTGCCGCTGATAAGTTTGACGAGGGATCTTAGCCCAAATCAGTCTCTTTAATTTCAATCAAGCAGGCACCTCCACTTCACCTGGGGCTCCTAGAACATAATGACCAATACCTTCATCACCCCCTCAGACTCGTCGTCAGAGGGATTATCAATGCAGTTTAGGGAGCCCATAGGAAGTGGGGTAGGTTTAGGACTTCCCTTATGGGGTGATAGGTCCTGAGGTTGCTCCTCCACTTTATTAGCTTTTAGGGGGAGGTGTTGGACGTATCACAGCCCAGTTCTAAACCTTCGAGGTAGAAGGTTTTTGCTGCCTCATGGAAACAGGTTTTGAGCTAGAATTAGTTTATTGAGAGGTTAAAGGGGATAGCACCTTGGAGGTGGATGCTTTAACTTCAACTGCTAAGGGTCGTTTTGTGGCTGTGTGCTTCTGTGAAACAGGATTTGTAACTTTTGGAACCTGAGAGAGGGGTTTGGGATTTAGAGCCAGTTTTGGAACTCTTGGGAAAGCCATTCTGAAGAATATGAACAAGGCAAAGGAGCTACGGCTTTCACCAGCTGCGTTTTTGAACTGAAGATGAAAGGGAAAATTGCCCCATCATTTCCATTCACAACTGATTATTGTTATGTGAAGAGAAAACAGTGGGTGACGCCAGCTCCGTAGGAGCTAGTTTCCAGAGGGAAACAGCCGTATTATATGCTACATGGAGCCGCTTAGGATCTTAGCTCATAGCTCCTTAGATAGGGTCACACTCATAGATGTCTGCAACTGCATATAAAGCTTATTGACATCGTGTGCAGTTTTAAACGTGCGCTTTACAGAATAGAGATGAATTGCCAAGGAGGGATGAGATGACAAGTCATCTAAGATAGCTGCAATTGCATCTAAAAGAGGGAGCATTTGTGCAAGCAACAAAGGTTGAGCCTTATTATAGAAGCGCTCAACAAATGAGGTAATTGATTATCCCTTTTGCAAACTAAGGCATATAAAGGCCTGTTTTTGTCGCTGCAAACTCTGCTTAGAATTAAATTCATCAAACAGTGCTTGATCAACCTCTTCCTAAGTACTGAGGTTGACCATGGTGGGGACCATTCTTTCTTATGCTATTGAATTTAAGTAAAGTAAAAATGAACCGAGTTTTATGCTATTCAGTGGCTCCTTTCATCAATGATTCATACACATATAAAAAGGAGGCAATACTGCCCTCAATAGGAATGAACTTGTTTAAAGAGGGAATTTTCTTATACTAGAGCTGCTTAAGCACCTCAAGATGGGACAAGGCGCTTGCGAGTTGCTTTTCAAGAGCAACTAGTTTTGATGTCCAGGGAGCACCAGTAGTGAGCACCATTTTGTAAAATTCCAGCTTAAATTATGCTCACTGGTGCTACGCTGCTGGATCCCACAATAGTTTTAATATAATAATTAATTAAAGCGCTACTATAAAATGTAAATTTTATGGTTTTTTATTATGAGCGTGGGGTTAAAAATAGATGTGATCCTTTCCCAATATTTGACTATCAGTATTTAAACAGATTTTGAGGGTGAGAGGGAATTTGGGGATAGTTTTGGAATTGCTTTGATGCTTACAATTTAGGTAATTTAGGTTTTGATCCTATCAGATCTTGGGAAAAGTGAGTTAATTTTAGGTAAAACGAAGGTTGGGGTTTTGGGAAGAATGTACCCATGAAGTAAGGTTTTGATGTACTGCAACCAATCACCACTAGAGAAATTACTTTCTCCTTGGGGACCTCACCACGCCTATAAAAGGGTATGGCCTCGCATAGTTGTGGTGGAAATGGTGATGGTTGGGGGCGTGCCTTCCGATGGTTGCCCCATGGTCCATCGTGGGATCAGAGAAATCTGATTGCTCAATTTTACAGTTAGTGCCCATGAAGGTTTCAAACTGGTTTTACCCTAATTAACAGGATTCCACTGAGAATTGTCCAGGGTTTTTGGGCTAATATTATCATTACAATTGTTTTGATTATAATTAGAATTTCTTTTAACGACACTAAAAGTGCAAAGGCCCAACATTTCCGCTTTTTGACTGAATTCAACCTACCACATTTTCTATTATTCAGCCTTGAGGGAAATGTCCTACACCAGGTTTTATAATGTATATTAGAAGATGAAGTTGCCTTAAAACTTTCATCAGTTTTTATTTGTACTAGAAATTTGAGGAAAATGGAGATCTTGTTCCACTAGAGTACATTGGTGGCAGGATATCTGTAAGCTTGTCTCAAGAATCTCAGCTTCCAATGTTCTCATCTGGGGCTGTTCTAGACCATCTGCCGAGTATTTATGACATTTCAGAAACTTTTCTGTCTTTATTTTTTACACTTCAATTTATTTTCCAAGCTTTGCTATTTGTTGTCCTGTCTTTATCACAAACCTAGAGTTATTTAATTCTTTTAAATCAGCTTCTGTTAACTAAGCCGCCATTTTACTCTTCTCTAAATATTACCTCTTTTGCAGAATTTAGGTTGGCAGCATCTGATTCACTGAGTTGCCATTTACCTTAAATTTAATAATTATCTAATCTATGTAATTTGGGTTGCCAGTCTCTTATTGACCCATTTACTTCCGCTGGTCCATGCTTTCTCCACTCTATATGTTTATTTGGTTTATCAGCATGTGACATGCCATAATGCTTTTTCTTAAGGACTATTGCCTTTGTAACCTTTATTGCTACTAGCCTTGATCTCTACTGTAGGGAAAATCAGGGCTATGTGGTGGTCTTTCAGAACCTTGAACATAACATACCTCCTCATATGAGAGCCCCCTTCTCCAAGTATTCTTCACTATTCTGAGTACAGTTGGTAAAGTTGGTAGCTGTTTTACAGGAGAATTGTGCTACTAGTTAGACGACCCATTTGATCAGGTACCATTGCTTTCTGTAGGAGATCAAAGTGTATAGGAACTCCTCTACCACATACTCTTTCTCTACTAGATTGTATGATTTGACTGGCTCCTGCTTTGCTGTCATGAGGCACTCAAATTTCTTCAGCTGTGATGCATTTATAACTGGATGTACGCGAGAACTTTCCAGGAATTCCATTTCATATGCTACCTCATTCAAAGGGGAGATGATCTTGTATGGCCCTAAGTTGATGGGCTCAAACTTCTGAAACTGTCGGATTATTAGTAGTATTTGGTGTTGCCCATCTCGTAATCCCCATATTTGAGGGGTGGAGCCTTGGAGTGGCATACGACCAATTTTCCTCTTTGGGCATCAACGGCCTTCTTTAAGTTGGACTTCAGCACCTTCATTTTTTCATTCATTTTAGCACTCAATCATCTGCCGCTAGTTTGTACCCTGGTGTGGCACTCCATCACATGTGAATGGTAACTGTAATTTATGTAAAAGAGGGACATGCCCATAAACAAGTGCAACAAGTTGTCATAAACAAACTGAGCGATTCTCAGATAGCCTAATAATCATTATTGCCATTTAGTGAGGTATCATCAGAGGTACTGTTCAAGTGTCTGATTGACCCTCTCTGTCTAAACGTCAGAATGTGGGTGACATGCAAATGAGTGACATGGTTTAATCTTCAGTTTTAAATGAAGAGGTCCCAGAACCTAGAGATGAAATGTGGGCCCCTGTTAGAAATAATCTCATCTGGGAGTTCATTTTGGGCAAAGACCTCCATTAGGAATATTCCTGCCATTTCCTTCACTATGATCTTGCTTCGCATGAGAAAAACTCTGCATACTTTGTTAATTTGTCTATTACTACCATGACTGGCTTACATCCTTAAGATTTTGGGAGCCAAGTAATAAAACTATACTTATTATGGTTCACGGTGGTTATATGATCTGCAGGGGTTTCTTTTTCACACGAGTTTGCTTTGGGAGGGTTTAAATTGGGCACAGGACATGCAGTACACGGCATATCTTGCTATAGTTGCTACTAGACCCATCCAGTAGTAGTTCTGGCTTTATCATATAAAAATGTCTTTTTTAAGCCAGGGTCTCACGCCAGAGGGTGATCAAGGTGCAACTTATGACCTCAGTTTGAAGATTAAGCGTTAAGACTCATAGGCGGTCTTGGTGCAGAATAATGCCTCCATCCTTCCTATAATTCTTACGTAAATTGCTGGGTTTCCTTCTTCAATCTCCACTCTAACCTTATCCATAATTTTGGTACATCATTGGGATATCCCAGTCCTCTCCATCAAGTCAAAACGTTCTTCCTGTATCTCTAAAAGCATCTGAGTAGTGAGCATGATAACCATGTTGTATGTGCCAAGCTCTAACTTTACATAATCATTTTTGGGTCCCTCTTAGTAGGTCTGGCAGTAAATTGCTCTCCCAGAACTTGTATTCTATCTTGATTGTACTGAGACAGCTTTAGTTGCTAGTGGGCTTGTCTCTGATTTATCTTTCAGGGTTCTTGTGGAACTCTAGAGCCCTGTGGTCAGTCCTTATTGCTAACTGGTGATGCGCATACAACAGATGATGCTGCCGTTCATCTAGGGCAGCGACATTGACAAAAGTATTTTGTCATAAATGGAGTATTTTGTTTCTGCCATAAGCATCTTCTTGATGAAGTAGCATACCGGATGCTCCAAACTGTCCTCACTAGATTGTAAAAGGAACGCCCAAATGGTTAAATTGGAGGCTTTTATTTCTATGATGAATGGACTTTCAGCGTCAGGTTGTACTAGAACTTCGCAGCAGAAGGATGTCTTGGATGGCCTGGAACTACATCTCTACCTCCTCTACCCATCAAAAAAATGGACTTGACCGTAATCTGGGTTACTGTGGCAGATGTCTCTGAGGGGTCCTAGATGAATTTTCTTAGAAAATTTATCTCCTCTAAGGAACTATGCATCCTCATCTTGTCCAAGGGCGACAACCACTCCTTCATCACTGTTAGCTTGTTCAGGCAGATAGTCATTTTTATAAAAACTTGGGTCTTAAAAAGGATACAGAGCTTTGTGAAATCGCATTTAGAGATCTTCAAAATGATATTTGACTTATCCAGTGACACGAGACTCTTCCATAAGTTCTCTGTGTGGGTCTTTTAGGACTTGGAGAATACTAAGTTGCCATCCATGTACACAACACAGCATTGCCCAATTAAGCACCTAACACAAGGTCAATGGTCCATTGAAAACTTATAGTGTGATATTGAGTCCAAATGTCATAACCATGTAATCATACACCCTGGTGACTTTTAATAAGCCATGTAATGTTGTTGTTTGGTACATCTGGTTCATAGTTGAATGCATCCATTAGGTCTATCTCATGAACGCTTGTATTCCTGCGATTATCTAAGAGATGCTCGCCATTAGCAGGATAGGGTATTTGTCCGTTTTAGTTTTGGCGTTCAGTTGGCAATAATCTAAACATTGGTGTGCTCACTGTTGGCCTTGTGGACCAAAATTATGGGGGACAACACTGAAGATTTTAATGGCACAATAATCCCTCACTCCATCATGTTCTTCACGAATTTGTCCATGGTATCCTTTGCCTTGGGGTTTAGAGGGTACACTGAGCTTACTTAAGAAGATCGGCGTTCACTTTCAACTTTATTGAGAACGTGAAAAACACACTTGGAGCGCAGTTTAAAGCAATGCTTTTCTGGAATGGGTGTCCATAGTTTCTGAAATCTTCTGGTACCTTTCCATCTCCATTGATGGGTGCATGGAGATTACTATAGGCCAGCTTCTGCATGAGGTAAAGAATTCTAATGTCACCAGATCCGAGTCTTTTGGGTGGGCGTCTCCTGCCCATCTCCAAGTCAAAGTTCAGGGAGTTCTTGTGCTACCACCTCATGCCCAAAATATGAGGTGGGAAATGTTCTGGATGGCTGTGAACGTCTCCCAGAAGTGGCGGGGCCCCTGCTGTAGCTTTATAATTGGCTTGATCTCACAGCATACCAACAGCATGATGGTGTCCATGAGGGTTGTTGTACACTTTTTCACATTAGTACTTTCAGTTTTGTAACTAACTCACAATCCAAGTGGTTTACTAAGGCCCCAGGTCAACCAGCACCCACAGCTTCTCAATTGCAATACTTTTTTTATTTTTTACACTTTAGAGAGAATGGCAAATACAAATAAGACGAACCATTTCTTTATTGAAAGAAGATATTTGAGTGGGGTGTGGGTGGAGATTGCATGCAGTGGAGTTTAAAGCCGCTGGAGGTTGCCTGTACTGGGGCTTCAGGGCGTGAAGTGGGTTCTCTGGTGGCTACCTGCTCATGTTGTCCTTCATGATGGAGATAGGCTCTAATTTTGCACACATCAGAATCTTTTGTAGTTCCTGGGAATGTGGGTCATAGTTTGGGACAGAGCTAATTGGCTCTCCACCTGGGAGTAAACTGAGGCTTCTTCCTCTAAGGTAACCTCCTGGTGGGTAGCGACCATAGCAGTAGGATGTCACGACGTAGGTTCTTTTGAAACATTTGTGTGGGCTGGGAGAGTCACTTTTTCAGCTTTGGCTAGAGGCCAGAACAGCCGAGCGTAATTTATGACAGCCATTCTTCCTTGGTTGAGGGCCAAGAGCGTTGTCCAGGTGGTATACTGCATATAATTTGTGGTGGCGGCCTTTTCTAACAGTTGCAATATTTCTCTCAAAAAGTTTAGAAGAGCCAGATGTTTTTTAGGAGGTCAGTGAGCCAGACTGACAGGTTACTTGGAGCTCATCTATAACCTGGAAAATCTGGAGGTCGCCGTCATAATCCTCCCAGTGGCCATGGTGGTATGTGATTGTAACATGATGTCAGAGTATCTCTCATGCATCACATTTAAATCTTCTCTGATCAATGCTTGTCCAAACTCGGATGCAGTGTCATAGCGTTGGATATGAGCAGCAGGGTTCCCTCAGGATGGGAAAAGGTAAGCGCTTCCCTCAACAAGAATATGGAGAAGAGACCATTAAGAGAGTGTAGTATGCTCTTATCAGTCGGGCAGGGCTCTTTCATAGGCTTCTCTATCTTATTTTGAAAAGGGAATGAGGTTAAAAGAGTTTTTACTAATGTTATGAGCAGGTTCCTTCCAAACTGCTACAAAGCAAATTGGCAGGAAGGACAAGATAAGAACTTACAATCAGGAGACTGTGACGGTGGTCAGATTCTTAGCCACTGGCTTGTAGAACAGATAATAATATATCACTGATCACGTTTAGAAGGATACTAACGCTTAGAAGGATTGTCTTTATTCTGGAGAGGGGATACAGAGAGGCGAAAGCCTTATCAAAATATGCAGTTTAGTTCGTTTTCCGTCCTAGATCCAGAGAACCTATATGATATTAATAAGGAGCATTTAAAACCAAAACTATCTTTGATATCCAGGATTTTATTGTATATACTCGAAGGCAAACTTGACTTAAGCACCTTCATCAGTTTGCAATTATACTAGGAAACGGGTGAAATGGGGGAGCATGTTCCCATAGAGTCCATAATTGGCGGGCTATCTGCAGGCATGTCTTATAATCTCAGCCTCTGACGTTCTTGTCTGGGCCCATTATTAACCATCTGACAAGTACCTCTGATGTTAAATAAATTTTTCACAATAGTTTTAATGCTTTGATTCATTATTAAAAGATCAGTGTTTTCTTACACCCTTATTGCAAGTTTTTAAATTAAATTATTTTTTAATGATACTTATTATTTGCTGATGTTACAAATCTGCATCTGCTACATTAGAGCTATGCTAGTGTTCTTTCCAACAGTATTAGGACTGTTGATCCTTGCTATTTTGCCTTCATTGGAATACCTTTCAATCTAAGTCTGTAATTCAACTCCCAACCCAGCAGAACAACAACTTCACCTTGGGCTAATCAAATCCTCTTGATAGGCACAAGCATGCTCTCAGCCCATCCCTGGGAGGCCCAAATCCTGGCTACCTTACGCTCAAGGTCAACGCCCTTCAGTTCCTCGTTGTGGTGGCCAGTTGGCAAGTTCACGTGGGGGTTCATTGTAGCTTTCAGGTATGGGAGCTGGTAGCACCAACCAGTCCTGTGTGCACTCACTCAGCATCTAACCTTGGGTATCTCCAGCCCACTCTCCAACACTTAGTATATTGGTCATTTTGAAGTCAATAGTGGTCAAAAAAGAGAACTTTATCAAGAGGGATTTTAAGGTTATTATACTTATCCGTTTTTTATAGAAATCATCTTCCCGCCTATCAATAATTACTTAACATATAAATCTAGCAACCCAATCTACCATCATCACTTCTACTAGCAACCATTTACTCGATATTTCTTCTAATCAAACTCTAAATATTACTCTGATATATAATTAACATCAGTTACCAGTTCAATCATATATACATTATTATTCTAGACTTTAAAAATATCCTTAGCCCTATTTGCTGATAGGCTGGACCCTTATTGACGAAATGGCCATCAAATGCCCTATTTAAAACTGTGGCATCACAGCTGGCAATATATTTATCCTCAACATAAATTGCTGACAAATCCCAAAATAGTATTATTATTTGTTTATCCTTGGAAACAGTTTCCAGTAATCTTAAACATTTTAACGTCAAATGCCACTTGATTGGTTATTTAGCTGTCTTCTAATCATTTTAAAATTTCCAATATCCCTAATTTTAATTATTAATATATAATTGATTGATTATTTTCAGATTCATTAACTGATAATTAAAATTCTAATTTACAATCAAGTATTGTCCATGATACTCTTCTATTTCAGTAGATTTTCTCAATTAATATCAACCCAACTTAATGAGGATCACAAATAGGTAACTTTTTATTTTTATTTATTGCGGGGAAGGCTGACCATGGGATTGACACTTCTGAATTCGACTCAAAAGAGACAAAACTTAGTAACAGGGAAGGCACCCCAGAGAAGCGATACTATCTCTTGTTGCCAGCGGGAATGCCACTTATGGGGAGGGGAGGGAACATATGAAGGGGCCGTAGCCACTATTGAACACATGTGGAGGAAAGGGTCTGATTTGATGAACCAAACTGGGAACCAGGAGGAGACCAGCTGTCAGCGACGCGGTGGGAGGTATCCAAACATCCACGCCTGAAAGTGGTCCACCAAATGAGACCAGAATCTGTGGACAGCTTCTGGGAGGGTGGGGGTGGAGCCTGCGATGGCATCCAAGACAATCGTGTGGATAGTCCACATGGCGATTGCAACCATCAGAGCACGGAGGGAGGGTAGAAGGGAGGAAGCCATTAATAGAGCAAACTTATCTCTTGACTGACTGAAGGGATGTGTTTGATCCTGTAATGGTCAAGGCGTTGCCTGACCACCACATAGCCCTAATCTTCCCTAGGGCGATAGTTGGGGCCAGGGGAGAGGGGCTCGACTGCTCCAATTATCATAAATGGCAATCTGATGAATCAGATGCCTTGAAATTAGAAGAAATATTGAATTGAAAGGCTGATGGGGAAGGGAATCCTCAGAAATGGCGCTCTGGCCAACCAGATGCTGCCAAATCCAATATTGCTAAATGTGGCGATGAGGGATTAGACCCTCAGATGTGAATTTCTGACCAATCAGAGGCCAAATTCATTGCATTTGGAGGTATTGACAGGGATGAAAATCCTTGTGAATGGCGCTCTGGCTGACCAGATGCTGCCGAAAAAAATATTCCCATAAGAGACAATGAACCAATATTGGGGAATATGGGTGAAGGGAATGGCCCAGGATTTGAGAGCAATTTGAAGCCAAATAATGAATGCGGAAAAGTTTCCGCAACCCCAAGGGTACCCAGCTTAAGTTTGAGAACGGGTCTTGACGCCAAAATCAAGGGTCTAGTTTCTCAAATAGGGCCCACCGCTGGGAAGATTCCCGCAGACTTTGCAGGAACAGGAGCCGCTCTTCCCCAATAAGCTCAGTATAAATCTGAGCAGGCGAAACTGTTTAAAGCAGTTTTGTCTTCTATAAACTTAAATAAAACTTAATAAATTCTAAATCAGTTTTGCACATTTGCAAATCACTTTACTAAGAAAACCTGGAAACCACCTCATGGACAGCAGTTCAGACTTTAACAGGGCCATTCAGCCCCTGTACGCCCTCTCAGGGGGTCAGGTCCTCCTCCTGAGCGCCAGCATTGTCCTAACTGTAGTTTAAACCTTTGTGGCAAAGTGGTTTCCGCATAGTCGGATTCAGGATCTCTCAACTGCAGGGCTATCCTGCCTGTGGGCCCTCACTTGGGCACTCCTGCCTAACTGCTTTGTGGAAGTTTTCAGAGACCCCATCCGTCACAGATCCTGGCCCAGCAGTCGTTGAACTTCGCGCCATATCACTTTAGAGATAGGACACTTCTCCAGGCGGTGGAACAGCGTTCCATACTTGCCACACACGACACAGGATGAGTGCAAAGCGTTAGAGCGCTCGGCCATATGGTACACCTGCCTCAGGCAGCGCCACACATGGGAACAGATTTGAGGCTGCAACAGAGGATGGTGTGCGTATTTCCAGATAGTTTTTTTTGGGTCTCAATGGAGTATGGGATGTCCATCATGTCCAGGTAGTCCACCCTGGATAGGACATGGGGCCTTGTGGGGGTCACGCCATCTTGGATGGGTAGCCCCTATACCTCTTGTGTGAACTGAGGAGAGAGGCGGCCTCTTCGGGTTGTATGTCTGCTAATACGAATTCTCCACTCAGCACTCTGCATGGAGAGGAGGATTCATTTGTAGGTGGGTTTAGTCCCGTGAGGACCTGTGGCCAATGGGTGTGAAGCCAGGTATTTCATCAGGGAGTGGGGGTTCAAAGGATTGTTGAGGCTTAATGCACAGGAGAAGGTGGAGTGGGCCGCGCGGAGACCAGTGTTGGGAGGGGAGCGTAGGGGCAGTGACAGCTGCTACCCAGGTACCCAAGATCTTGGAAGCATGGCTCTGAAGTCGAGCAGACCCATGCCACCTTGATGATATGGGCCAAACATGACCTCTAGCCATACTGGTGGAGGGCGGCCTGACCAAAGCCATCCTTGCAGCAGGGCATACAAGATTTGAAGAAGCTTGGGGAGAAGAGGATGGCATGGGCTCCAAACCAAACTTTGGAGAAGAGCATAGAGTTGGCTAAAACAACCCTGCCAGTAAGGGAAGTAGGGTGGGCTCTGAGAGAGGCGATGCGCTTTGTCACGTTGTCTAGAATACGACTCTCCACTACTGCTGACGCATATCCGCCTGCATCCACTCACACGCCCAGATGGCGGACCAGCCCTATGGTAGGGCGTGGCATGAAGGGGAGCACCAGTGGGGCGGTGTGGGGTGAGCGAAAGGGCGAGCACGTGTGTGAGCAGATGGGCCGGGCTGGGAGCTAGTTTTTGGGGCCCAGCAGTTTTGAGACTGACCAAGGAGGATGATTCCGGTTTTAGAAGCGTTCAGTGATGCGTTACTTACCCAGGAATACTCTTGGATGAGAGCTTCAAGTGCGCGTGCATCTTGACTATTAGACACCCCGACCATGCAATCATCTGCAAACGCCATCATCTTGACTGGTACTTGGCCTGGCACATTAACCCCAGTGAGTTGGGCATTCACATTTCGAAGTAGTGGGTCAAGGCTGAAGTTGTATAAGAGTGGGCTAAGGGAGTCCCCTTGTCGCAAGCCCCTTTGAGGGCAGACTACTTCCATTAGGAAGCCAGGGCCACGCACTGCCATTGTTGCAAATTCCGTGAGCAGCATCGCCCAGTTGATGAAGTGAGGGGGTAAGCGGAATTGATGGAGACAGGCCATGAGGTATTCCCAGTTTACTCTATCATAGGCTCAGTTGGTCCAATAATACAAGTGCCCTAGAGGCTGTGGACTGATATGCATTAGCCACAGAGTGCACGTTATCCCAAATTGACCTTCTGGGTATGAAACCGAATTGTTTTGGGGAGATGGTGACAGATGCTACAGTCCCTAAACGGTTAGCCATAATTTTTGTTAAAATTTTAGTGTCTGTGTTAGTTAAAGAAATGGGGCACAAGTTGGCTAAATCTATCTTATCCCCTTTCTTGAAGAGTGTGACAGTAAAGGCCTTATGTCCTCCTGGTAGGAGGCGCGTTTCCAACAGGCTTTGGTTAAGTGAGGGAGCAGCAATGGGGATATATATTAGAAATACTTTTTGTAGAATTCATATGGAACGCCATCTGGGCCTGGGCATTTCCAGTTTGGTGCACTGCGGATGGCTGTCTATAATTCGTTTGGAGTAATCAAATTCATTATTTCTGGGTATCGAGAAATGGTGCAGATGTTTGCTTGGTCTTGAAATTCCGCAACTTCATCTGGCTGAATTGGATCAGATTGGTATAACTTGGAGTAATACTTCTGTGTCTCGATTGCCACTTCAGCTGGCATATTCATGATGGAATCATCCGATCATCACACCTGTGTGCAGGCCACACTCTGACATGGTGCAAATTTTTTTAAAAAAATATGCGGTGCACTTGTTGCCCTTTGTGATGCGTTTGTCCCTGTATTAAACAAAAACCTGATGTTTGTTGCCTTTTGAGCGCGTTGAGGTGGGCGGCTGCCTCTGCCCACTTCCAGTCCCATGCAGGGCTGTATCCTGTAGCCGGGATGTTGGACTCCAGGTGTGCCAACTCTGCAGGGCGTGCGAAATGACAGCTAATGTGTCTCTTGAGCATCTGGAGGAGAGGTGGCGAGAGTGGCGGATGGTATCCTCCTTAAAGGTTGCCCATGTGGAGATGGGGTCCGCGCAAAACAGTGCCACGAACTCTTTTGCCAAAGTTGCTGATTCCACCCAAGTAGAAAATCCTGGTGACGCGAGTTTGGGGGGGGGCGAAGCTTGCACCAATGTGGGGCCTTAGCCACTGTGGTGGGTAGGTGGTAGGTTTTTGAGACCAGTCGGTGGTCAGAAAATTCCATTTTTGTTGTCTTGAAGTGGGAAATGTGGGGTTGTAATTTTGCCAGCGTAAGGATAAGGTTGATGCAGGACATGGACCTTAATTGGCCATTGTGGATGTGGGGGCGCATCATGTTTTTGAGCAGCGGGGCATGCCGCGGCAGTGCATCCATTAACCCAAGGGTGGCCTTTAGAACGTGCAGTTCTACATGACCCTGGGTGCGTGGGAGGAGGATGGCCACCAGTCCATTAGTGTGTTTAACCAACAGTTCATGTCGCCAACTATGAAAGGGTCTGGGGGTAGCGGGAGGGATTTTACTGACAAGAAAAATTCCTGACACTCTTGTGCACCGTTTGGGGCATAAATGTTGATGATAGCATGTGCCACATCAGCCTATGAGAAGGTGACAATGAGGACTAAGCCATTGAGGAAGGTTTCCAATGATAAAAATTTGAAGAAATTGTTTCTCCAAACTAGCACCCCACAGTGCTCTGACCAAAAGGATAGGGATGGGAGGAGCATGGTTTCTCAAGCCTCCTCGGAACCTCACAGACAGTGGGACTCCGGGATAGCCAGGATATCCGCGGGTAAATTTTGTTGTAAAAACTCAGTTTCCTAGCCTGGGATGGCGAGGCCTTGAGTCTGGCGATATTCAATGTCCCTAAAGTGAAGGTTTCCCCCATTGCACCTTAGGTGTGAGGGGGTGGGCACCTGGGCCCACTAGCCTCCTCTAGATCCCTATGGGCCTTCGCGGCAGCGTGGGTGTTTGCAGCAACGCTATTGGTATTTTTGTTAATTTTGCGGAAAGGTTTGCATTGGCTTTTGCCTTCACTTTTTGGTTCCCCTGACGTCAGACGAATTTTTTGTGGTGCGGATGAGTTTGGTGCAACATCAAGCGAGGCGAAATTTTTTTTCAGGTAGGTTGAAGGCCAAAGTTGGTTTTGACCAATGCTTGGTTGCAAAGATCAGGAGAATTTGAGTCACCCATTAGATCCTCAGATCGGGTGGCCCAATTGGTATTGGCTTCCCGATATGATTGGTTGATGGATTCCTGAGTTGCTTCCGCCGCGAAGGTTTCCATAATCTCCTGGCGTTGTGAGTGTGGGATAGCGGTGGTGGCCTTGGCCGCTTCCTTGGCCGTGGCCCTACGGGCCTGCTTGGCCTTCTTCCACTCTTGTGGGGAGATGGGCTTTACCAGAAGGTAGCAGCCTTGTGCTCCCCACAGGAAAGCCTCTTTGGTGCTAATGGTTGGTTTGTAGTGCACCTCTCCACTGGCCATGGCCACTGAGGGGTGCTCTTGGAATGTGACGCCCTCCTTGGTGGGGCATGAGTGTACCTTATGGCTGAACGCGTCACAGTGGGTGCAGATGGGGGGCGCGCTGTCCACGGTCACCCAAAAGGGTGGGTGGTATGCCCCTTGATATTAATAAAAGTGGAGTGCAGGATCTGGGTTAGGTCCTTCACAATCTCCTCAGTTGGGGTCAGAACTGCGATGGCTTTGCCGGTGCACAGGTGTGGCATCAGCGTAAAGTGTTGCATTTTGAAAGATTGTATTTCGCCATAGATAGTGAGACCATCTATCATGTGTTGTTCCAAAATGTCACTTTTTACCGTAGTAGGAAAAAAGTCAAACGTGAGGAAAATTTGGTTGTATTTCATCCATCTAGTACGTTTGGTTTTGACAACCCATTGCCCTTTGGGGGAGGTCAATCACTACGTGCACTGCAGCAGCCTCGTCTGCTGCTTCCTTGTTTTCAAAAACTAGGTCCAGCCAACTGCGTGACATTGAGTGAGGTGTGACGTACACCGCGGTCAGGAAAAAGTTGTGCACATCCCATCAAAATTTTTCCCATAGAGCCATTTGCTGGATATCCAGAAACATGCGGACTCCATATTCCACTGACAAAAGTGGCTGGGAGTGCAGCGTGTTGATGTACTGGTTGCATCGTGCTTGCCAAGTGAGGATTTCTGGGGAAATAGTGACCGCCAGTTTTTTTAAAAAAATTTCTATTCCACCAGTTTCTCTGGGGCATTTTTGAACGTTGGAGGCCGCAGGCCTTCCACCTACTCCTCTTACCTTACTTGCCCAATTGCTCCCTACATGGGCACAGACTAATTTCCTCTGTGAGATTATAAAACTAGATTCAGACTTGAATTGAATAGGTTGCAAAAGTGATTGCAACTAGAGAGAAAAGTTATCACAAATAGATAACTTAATAATAATAAAATAATAAATATAAGTGATTAACCAGCCGCTGTTCCCTTATTAATTGAACCACAATTTCATAAACTAGAGGAGCAAGCCTTCAGACTAATTTTCTGACAGAATGATGTGCTTGTAATTTTAGTTTATTAAAGATTATATCAGAATAAGCTTTCCCCGCTTTTTTTCCCGTAAGCATCAATTTTTTTACAGTTGATTAAATTGATTTAACCAATTACAACTTGTTTTAATTGTGCCGTCCGGTAAGGGGATAAAAATTTACTTAATCCACTAAACTCACGCACTTATTCAGCAGCGATAAAGGGGAACAGCATGGGCCAGGAGGCCTAGCTGCTAAACTTTAACTGTAGTGCAAAAAAGGGACCATATGTCCCAAACAGTGATTATCTCAAGATGGTTTAAGATTTTCACCTAACTGACAACATCAGCCGCGCATTTCCCAAAACTCTTATGAATTTGGTATGCGCATTAACTTTGGTATTGTGTAACATCTATGATATGAAGTATTAAGTCAGGCTATTCCAGGACGCTTCATGGAAGCTGTAACCTTGACTGAAAAACTCACAATGAGAACCTTAGATCTTGATTTTGCTACTGCTGAGGCCGCGGATGCATCCATAGCTGCCCCATTTGTAGTCACCTACACTAAGCTGAGAGTAGACAAGGAGCCTGAACAAGTTACAGCCAATATCCCAATCACACGCAACCATCTTTAGGATAATGAAAACTTGTTTGTAGTACCTGAAGGACTCCCTACAACTGAAAAGAGGGACTACCTGGAGGCAGCGCTAACAAGCGTCCTGAGTGCATATGGAGAGCTAGTCTATTTTGAAATAGAGAAAAACCGCCTCATGCCCCACCTGGCTACAGACAAGGTGTAGCAATGATACGCCCAAGCATGGATGCTTATGGCGACATCAATACAATACCACGCAAAGAGTACATCTTGGATTCAAAGGGGAATCAGTCTCGCCCTTTCTCAGTCGTCCAGAAAAGAGCCCGCCCATATGCACGAGCTACAACAAAATAGGGCATAAAAACAATGCCTGTCCGGCTACATGGGAGGAAAGAAAGTGTATTGAGTGTGAAGAAAGTCTGAAAGATATAGATTAGGGGGACGTATTAACAGTCCACTTCTGGGAATCACAGGATAACTATGAGATGGTCCAACCAGTCTCCCCAGAGCAACGTAAAGAAGCGAAGAAGGCCATAAAGGTGGCAGAAAAGGCCAAGTAGGAGAAGCAGAAGGAGGAGAAGGAAGCAGCAGCTTGGGAGGAAGCAGCCAAGAACAACATTGAGCAACAACAAGGGAACCTCATGATGACCGCCCATAAGACAGCCCAGCAGACATAAGATTATGAGCAATGGGCATTCCAATCAGAAACGGACGATGCACACTTCCTACCTATACATAATGGAGCCCATCCACTCAAGCACCAGTCAACAAACCATTTCACAAGCCAACAGTTTCTCAACCCTCAACGGTATGGAGGACAACAGTACATACTGTATGGAGAACACAAATCGGAACTCTGGGCCACCAGAATGGCAATTAAGTAATCACCAGCCCAAACCATTTATGAGGGTCCAATAACTAGGTCCAGACACAAGAAAGCCACCTTTAGCTGCACAGGGTCAACCTGGCCCCATGCAGTCATAGCAGGCGTGCTGGGCTTACTAACGATTAAAACTCTCAACATAGCAGGACTCTACACTTTTCTTTCTCGTTGCAATCACTTTTGCAAAACTATTCAATTCAAGACTGAATCTAGTTTGATAATCTCACAGAGGATATTAGTCTGCGCCCATGTCAGGGAGCAGTTGGGCAAGCAAGGTAAGAGGAGCAGGTGGAAGGCCCGCGGCCTCCAACGTTCAAAAACGCCCTGGAGAATCCGGTGGAATTGACAAAAATTTCAAAAACTGGCGGACACAATTTCCCCAGAGATACTCGCATGGCAAGCATGATGCAACCAGTACATCAACACGCCACACTCCCAGCCACTTTCGTCAGTGGAATTCAGAGTCCGCGTGTATCTGGACATCCAAAAAGGGCCTTATGGGAAAAATTTTGTGAAGATGTGCACAAAATTTTCCTGAACGCGGTATACATTGCACCTCACTCCATGTCACGCAGTTGGCTGGACCTAGTTTTTGAAAACAAGGAAGCAGCAGACGAGGCTGCTGCAGTGCACGTAGTGGTTGACCTCCCCAAAGGACAACGGGTCATCGAAACCAAATTGCACCAGATGGACAAAACCAAACCAAATTTTCCTCATGTTTGACTTTTTGCCTACTACGGTAAAACGTGACATTTTTGGAACAACACCTAAAAGATGGTCTCACCATATATGGCGAAATCAATCTTTAA
>JAKSZP010007432.1:0-25029 GCA_022478985.1 Massospora cicadina
AAATGGCCAAGGCCACCACCGCTATCCCACACTCACAATATCAGGAGGACATGGAAACCTTTGCAGCGGAAGCAACTTGGGAATCCATCAACCAATCAGATTGGGAAGCCCATGCCAAGCAGGCCACTCAATCCGAGGATCTGATGGGAGACTCAATCTCACCCAATTGTTGCACCCAAGCTCCAGTCAAAACTGACTTGGGACCTATCCCAACTGAAAAAAAAAATTTGACCCACTCAACGGTGCACCGAACTCATCTGCACCGCAAAAAATTTGTCCAACGTCGGTAAAAAAAAAAGTGAAGGCCAAAGCCAACGCGACTCTTTCCACAAAAATCAAAAAAAAACTCCAATAGCGTTGCTGCTAACACCTGCGCTGCTGTGAAAGCCCGTGGGGAACTAGAAGAGGCTGGTGGGCCCAGGAGCCCACCCCCTCGCACCTAAGGTGCAATGGGGGAAACCTTCACTTTAGGGACGTTGAATATCTCTGGACTCAAGGCCTCCCCATCCCAGGCTAGGAAACTGAGTTTTTTACAACACGATTTACCCGTGGATATCCTGGCCATCCAGGAATCCCACTGTCCATGAGGTTCTGAGGAAACTTGGAAAACAATGCTCATCCCATCCCTATCCTTTTGGTCAAAGCACTGTGGGGTGCTAATTTGGAAAAATAATTTTTTCAAATTTGTATCCTCAGAAACATTCCTAAATGGCCGAGTGCTCGTCGTCACCTTCTCGTGGGCTGATGTAGCACATGCAATCGTCAACATCTATGCCCCAAACGGTGCACATGAGCGTCAGGAATTTTTCTCATTGGGCAAAAGTCCTCCCACTACCCCCTGATTCTTTCCTAGTCGGCGACATAACCTGTTGGCTAACCTCACCAACGGACTGGTAGCCTCCCTCACCCCACGCCCCACAGGGTCACATTGAACTACGTGTTCTAAAGGCCACCCTTGGGTTAATGGATGTGCTGCCATGACATGCCCCGCTGCTCAAAAACATGACACGTCCCCACGTCCACAATGGCCAATTAAGGTCCATGACCCGCATCAACCTTATTCTAATGCCGGCGAAATTCTAACCCCACATCTCCCACTTCAAAACAACAAAAATGGAATTCTCTGACCACTGACTGGTCTCAATAACCTACCACCTACCTGTCACAGTTGCTAAGGCCCCACATTGGTGCAAAATCTGCCCCCCCAAGCTCATGTTGCCAGGATTTTCCATGTGGGTGGAAGAGGCAACTTTGGCAAAAAAGGTTGTTGCACCGTTTTGCGCGGACCCCATTTCCACATGGGCAACTTTCAAAGAGGACACTATCCGCCACTCTCACCATCTCTCCTCCAGGCGCTCACGAGCCACATTGGCGGTTATCTCACACACTCTGGCAGAATTGGCACGCTTGGAGTCCAACATTCCAGCTACAGGATAGAGCCCTGCATAGGGCCAGAAGTGGGCAGAGGCAGCTGCCCACCTCAATGCACTCGAAAGGCAGCACAAACATCAGGTTTGTGTTCAATACAGGGCCACACGCATCACAAAAGGTGACAAGTGCACCGCATATTTCTTTAAAAAAAATTTTGCACCATGCCAGAGCGTGGCCTGCACACAGGTGCAAAGATTGGATAATTCTATTGCAGATACACTGGCCGAAGTGGCAATCAAAATGTAAAAATATTACTCTGAGTTGTACTGAGGCAAACCAATTCAGCCGGCCGAAGTGGTGGAATTTCTTGACTGAGCTCATATCCGCACCATTTTCTGATACCCAGAAATAATGAATTTAATTACTCCAAACAAATTATGGACAGCCATTCGCGGTGCGCCAAACTGAAAATGCCCAGGCCCAAATGGCATTCCATATGAGTTCTACAAAAAATAATTCAAATATATATCCCCACTTCTGCTTGCCTCACTTAACCAAAGCCTGTTGGAAACGCGCCTCCTACCAGGAGGACATGAGGCCTTTACTGTCACACTATTCAAGAAAGGGGATAAGCTTGACTTAGCCAACTGGCGCCCCATTTCTCTAACAAACACAGACACCAAAATTTTAACAAAATAATGGCTAACCGTTTAGGGACTGTAGCATCTGCCACCATCTCCCCAGAACAATTCGGATTCATCCCCAGAAGGTCGATTTGGGATAACGTGCACTCTGTGGCTAATGTATGTCAGTCCACAGCCTCTGGGGCACTTGTATTCTTGGACCAACAAAAGGCCTATGATAGAGTAAACTAGGAATACCTAAGGGCCTGCCTCCATCAATTCCGCCTACCCCCTCACTTCATCAACTGGGTGATGCTGCTCACGGAATCTGCAACAATGGCAGTGCATGGAACTGGCTTCCTAATGGAAGTAGTCCGCCCTCAAAGGGGCTTATGACAAGGGGACCCCCTCAGCCCACTCTTATACAACTTCAGCCTTGACCCACTACTGCGAAATGTGAATGCCCAACTCACTGGGGTCCATGTGCCAGGCCAAGCCCCAGTCAAGATATTGGCGTTTGCAGATGATTGTGTGGTTGGGGTGTCTAATAATCAAGATGCACGCGCGCTTGAAGCTCTCATCCAGGAATATTCCCAGGTAAGCAACGCGGCACTGAACGCCTCCAAAACCAAAATCATCCTCCTTGGTCAGTTTCAGAACTGCTGGGCCCCAGCAATTAGTTCCCAACCCAGCCCATCTGCTCGCCCACATCCACGCCTTACTAACTCAACACACACCACTCCACTGGTGCTCCCCTTCATGCCACGTCCTACCATAGGACCGGTGCGCCATCTGGGCGTGTGGATGGAGGCAGGCAGATACGCATCATCAGTAATGGAGTGCCGTATTCTGGATAACATGATGAAGCGAATCGCCTCTCTCAGAGCCCACCCTACTTCCCTTACTGGCAGGGTTGTTTTAGCCAACTCTATGCTCCTATCCAAAGTCTGGTTTGGAGCCCACGCCATCCCCTTCTCCCCAAGCTTCTTCAAATCCTTGTATGCCTTGCTGCAAGGATGGCTTTGGTCAGGCCGCCCTCCACCAGTGCGGCTAGAGGTCATGTTTGGCCTGCATCATCATGGTGGCATGGGCCTGCTTGACTTCTAAGCCCATGCTGCCAAGATCCTGGGCACCTGGATTGTGGTCATCACCACTCCTACACTCCCATCCCAACACTGGTCCCACGCAGCCCACTCCAACTTCTCCTGAGCCTTGGGCCTCAACAATCCATCAAACCCCCACTCCCTGATGAAATACCTCACATCACACACTTCGGCCACAGGTCCTCACGGGACAAAAACCCACTACAAACGAATCCTACTCTCAATGTGGAGTGCAGAGTGGAGAATTCATATTAGTGGACATACAACCCGAAGAGGCCGCCCCTCTCCTCAGTTCACACAAGAGGTACAGGGGCTACCCATCCAGGATGGCGTAATCCCCATTTGACCCCATATCCTATCCAGGGTGGACTACCTGGACATGATGGACATCCCTTATTCCACTGAGACCCAAAAACAATCTGGAAATATGTACATCACCCTCTGTTGCAGCCTCAAGTCCGCTCCCATGTGTGGCGCTGCCTGAGGCGGGTGTGTCATACAGCTGAGCGCTCTAACGCTTTACACTCATCCTGTGTCGTGTGCGGCCAGTATGGAACGCTGTTCCACCGCCTGGAGAAGTGCCCCACCTCTAAAGTGATATGGCGCGAAGTTCAACGTCTGCTGGGCCAGGATCAAACGCATCCCTTCAGTCTGTCAAGAGATATGTTTGCTCTATCAATGGCCTCCTCCCTTCCACCCTCCCTCCGTGCTCTGGTGGTTGCAATTGCCATGTGGACCATCCACACGATTGTCTTAGATGCCATCGCAGGCTCCACCCCCACCCTCCCAGAAGCTGTCCACAGATTCTGATCTCATTTGGTGGACCACTTTCAAGCGTGGATGTTTGGATACCTCCCACTGCATTGCCGACAGCTGGTCTCCTCCTGGTTCCCAGTCTGGTTCATCAATTCAGACCCCTTCCTCCACACGTGCTCAATAGTGGCTACGGCCCCTTCACACGTTCCCTCCCCTCTCCCCATAAGTGGCGTTCCCGCTGGCAACAAGAGATAGCATCGCTTCTCTGGGGTGCCTCCCCCAGTACTAAGTTTATCTGTCCTGAGTCATATTCGGAAGTGTCCATCCCATGGTTGGCCTTCCCCGCAATATATTTAAATTTAACAAGATACTACCACTGATAGTAGCCCCATAGCTTGCGTACGCCAAACTTAAGACCTGGACACAAGTTGATACTTCCTTCTTTAGTGATATAATATTTTATAAATTTGAATCCATGTTTAAAAAGTGAATGACATAAGCCATCCTTATTTAAACTAATCCAATGTTTTCAAGGCTGTTGATGTAAAGCTGTGAACCTCATCCAATGATTTTTTGGTACCAAACTAGCCTGCTTGGCCCTTACCCATTATTTATCCAAGGTCATCCTGAGACTGGAAAGGGTAGCCAACTTGATCCATTTGGCCTTATTCACATTCCAACTTGTTTCTCCAGTTTACACAGTAATTATGCCATGAGTCATGGCGTAAAGGTAAGTGAGGATATTTATAAAGTTGGTCTCATGTGCCAAGGATTGGGTATAGACTAACCAGAGATGTTTAATAGGTTCCATAGATGCCAGCTCTACTTCATGCCTCTTATAAGTGTTGTTATAAAATTGGCAGTATATAAGAGATACGTCGTAGGGTTTTTGCACAGGGCTTGACCAACTGAGCAATTAGGACCAATGATGTGAGGATCATCATTCTTAAAACAACATAACAAACTTCTAAAAAATATGGATCACTTGCTCCCACAACTCTCTTTTTATTTGATATAATTAATACAGAGGGTTCCCTCTGTTCTGCTTACTCTAAACTACCTACCAACCCCTTTTCTTGATCATCTCATCTCACCTATATTGTAGCACCTTTGGATGCTACTGCTTCTATGGCTTAGTAATTTTAATTCACCATATCACATTGGTTCTGTCAATTCTTTATTCGTTAATCTCCCAATCACCTAATCCAAGAAGATTTCCCAACAACCCAATATCGCCTCATTTCTAGGCGCTTGAATTACCTTTACTCATTCTAATTCTTAGCGGATTCATTCCGTTATGCCATAACAAACTATGGCTTATCATCCAGTCATATCAGAATCATGACATTACCCCCTCCTTGACTGGATGATAAAGCTCCTATTGCTTATACACCTGGAGAAACTTCGCATGCACTCAGTTGATGATCCAACCGCTAGTGGGGTCCTTGATAGTATATGCATCTATATTTGTCTTCTCATTGACTTCAAATGGCCCAATCCAGATACTGGCCAGCTTGTGTTTCTGGCTTAACCCATGTTGATCATGGAATAGGACCATGTCTCCATCTTTGAACTGGGCTAGGCTACTCCGCCATAGCTGATCGGCAGCCTGGTTTTGATTTCCTTAGCTAAGCTGAACGAGTACACTTCAGTTTACAATTTAATCAGCATATTCATTAGGATAGTCAAATAGCGTTGCAGATCCATTCCACCAATGTCCTCTACACAGGCATATAGGAGGGCGGGAAGAGCAGGGTGTCATCCATAAAGCAATTGGAATGGGTTTTTCTAAATGGCAGAATGGTAGCTAATGTTGTAGGAAAATACCGCGGTAGAAAGGATGGTACTCCAATCAGAGGGCCTATCAGTTACCAACTTTTGGAGTATGTTTACCAGGGTCCCATTAACCCATTCAACCATTCCGTTGGACTCAGGGTGATACGTAGTTGTTAGAACCCTGCAGATGGCCATCAGCTCATTAAGCTTAAGTAGAATGTTTGAAGTGAAGTTCAATCCATTGTCAGTAAGGATGAACTGGGGACAACCGTGTCACCGAATTATACACTCCATAACAAAACTTGGCCACTGTTTGCACCCCCAAATCACATATTGGTAGCGCCTCAACCCACCTGATCAAGTGGTCAATTGCTACCAGGATGTATTTGGACCAGTTTGCCCCAGTTGGCAAGTGACCCACAACATCAATCAAAATGGTGTGCCAGGCAAAGTGTGGCTTCACTAACTGGTATGAAGTCTTCTGGTAGAACGGCTTTTCCACTTGGCACTGGTGACAGGAGGAGATAGTATCAATTACATCAAAGTTCATGCTTTCCCAGTAATACTAAGGCCGCAATAATTCCAAGGTCTATGCACTCCACCATGTCCCACTGCTAGGTGTATGCACATAATAATAATTGGGTGGGCAGAAGGTCTTGGGATATTCATGGTAGTGTCCCCTATCCGCTTATACAATTCACCATTTTTCTGGAACGTATTGACCCTTATTCCGTCCAATACCTTGATGACTGGGGCGGATCATAGTCATACTTGCCGCTAAGCATCTTATTAAACATGATATCACTCAGATCCGCCATAACTGCAATTGTGGGTAATCTCAATAAACATCTGACATTCTGGTATTTTGCTTCAGGTTGATGAAGAATTTCAAAATTGTATGCCTGCAATTTGAGAGCCCATCAGGCCAGACGCCCTTCTGGTTCTTTGAGGTTTTGTAACCAGTGTAACGAGGCATGATCCATTAAAACTTTGAATTTCACTCCATGCAGATACACCCAAAAGTGCTTATAGGCGTAGATCACCGCTAAGCACTCCTGCTCGGTCACAGTATAATTGCACTCATGGCTGTTCAAGCTACAACTGCAATATGCTATGGGGTGCTCTTCTCCTTCCTCGTCTTTTTGGGATAAGACTGCCCCACAGAAGAAAGGGACGCATCTGTCTGAATGATGAACTCTTTTTCAAAATTGGGATACCATAACACCAGCACACTGTTCAATGCCATTTAAAGCGTATCAAAAGCGCGTTGCTGCACTTCCTTCCATTCCAAAATGGTATCCTTTCTTAATAACTTAAGTAGTGGGACCCCAATGCTGCCATTCCATCCAATCAAAAATGGTATCCTTTCTTAATAACTCAGATAGTGGGACCCCAATAGAGCTGAAGTTAGGGATGAAGCACTGGTAGTAGCCGACTATCCCCAAAAATACCTGTACATCCCGCTTGCTGTTGGGAAGAGTCATTTTTTGAATAGCTTCCAACTTAGCTGGTTGAGGTTGCAGCCCCATGGCATCAACCACAAACCCTAGGTTCTCCAGCTGGTTCTTGAATAAATGTCATTTCTGAGGTTTGATCTTATTGTTGGCCTCAGCGAGCTGGCAAAATATTGCTTCTTAATGGTCAAGTTGTTTGGAGAAGGTTTGGGAGAAAACATTATTGTTGTCGAGGTATACAAGGATGCACAACAGCTTTAGGTCCCCAAATTGTGTCCATAACCCGTTGGAACGTGGCCACGGCGTTACACAGCCCTTGTGGCATACTGGTCATCTGGAAAAGACCTTTGAATGTGATTACGGCGCATTTCTCCTGTTCCTCTTCTGGCAACTCAATTTTCCAGTAGCCTGAGATCAGGTCCATTGCTGAAAAATAACGAGCTCCCCCTAGCCAATTCAAGGCGTCATCAATCCGTGGTAAGGGATATGAGTCCTTTTTGGTGATACTGTTGAGCTTCTAGTAGTCAATTACTACATGGTTCGTTCTGTCCTTTTTTTACAATAAGAACGGGAGAAGCCCATGGACTCTTCAATTGTTTAAGCATCCCTTGCTCTAATAGCTTGTCCATCTCCTCAGTTACTACTTCTTCCACCATTCTTGATTGGCGGATTGGCCTTGACCAGATGGGAGGATGATCTCCAGTGTTTACCCTATGAACTACCCCCTGTGCGCATCCTAAATCGTGGTCATTGATGGCAAAAATATCTTTATATTTTGAAAATAAAGTGATTGCCCTATCCTTAGGTGGTTCTGACAGCCCCATTAATTCATCATGTGGTACAACAGCCATTACGTTGAGCTGTGGTTCAAAAGGCAGACCAAATCCACCAGTGACCCAAACTCATGGACCAAAAGAACCTCCTCAATGGGAACAAAGTGCATATATGCCACTATTTGGTGGTGGCAGATTTGCAGTGGTACCATTTGTAGGTTTGCAAGTAAGACTTTAATCTCCCCCTGCCCAGATAATATAATGCCTGGGACCATGTGGGGCTCAAACTGCAAATGCTAATATGGCCCAATAACCTCCCCATAAATCCATCTGGTACCTCTATTACCAAGTCAGTGTTTACTATAACTTGATGCCCGGATAGAATAGATATAGGTCCAGCAGCTCTGAGCGGCAGCCTTTTATATTCATAAATTTGTTGCAGAAGGGCCAAGGTTTTGCCCTTTAAACTATGGTAGCGCACAGGGATTACTCCATCACTATAAGCTAGATGGATATGCCCCATATGCACCAGATCATTTGGTACTCCGCTAGAGGTGAAGTGAATTGGGATTTGCTGACTCAATATTTCAAAATTCTTGTCTATCATATCGATAACAGCCCCATAGTGTTGCAAGAAGGCAGTTCCAATTAGAAGATCATAATTGCTATTTGGTAAGACTATAGCTGGGGCTACCATGACTGTTAAATGGTTAGATGGATCTAAATCGTCGCTTATTATAAACCAAAGCTATCCTAAGTATATCTGAACTTGAATTTGTGGCCTAACGATTTTACTTAATTATATTCGGCTATGATGACACGGGCTTGAGGGCTTTGTTGGTTAGGTCAAACTTAAATTTTAGGCTTGATTTAATGACTCGGGCATGTGAGCTTTGTTGGTCTATGTCAAGATTAGTTTTTAATGTCAGTCAAGTTTTTGATCAAATTAATTACTAATTAGTGATATGAATCGCCTTGGTATGTGCTGCCAATTACATGTGAAAGTGAATTGGTTCAGCTATTTTGAAGACATGATGAAACGCCATCTCAAGGATGATGATAATATTTACACTGACCCTGAGGCTGAGCATGACGCCCTGAGTCAAAGTACTGTAGATGTTCTTACAAACTTTTTATGTGTCCAAATGCCACTGAAAATAAGACATCATGGGTAAGATGAGGTTAACATCATACCCTATAAATAACCCTTGCATTTACACTAATAAAGACATCCTTTAACTTCTAGTTAAGTTTATAATTTATCTTATAAACTTTTTGCATTACCACTATATTTTATATTAAAGTCAGTTTTCACTTGGGATCAGTAGGATCAGGGCAGCGTGCCATCATCCAAGTGAAATGACTGGGTATACAATTAAAGTATAACCAAAAAGCTATATCATAAATTTAAAGCACTATACTGTCTATTGTCCTCACACAATAGACGCTCAAAACCACATCCCACCCTTGAAGAAGAACCAGCCCTCTGAAGCAGACCCCCAAATTCAACAAGTGGCGCTCATGTCTGGGTCCACAGATGGTGATCACGTTGAACAGGGGAGCAATCCCAATCAATTATTCAGAACCATCGCCAGGCCCAATGGGAACACTGAATTGACTGTGTCCCAGATTAATTGGGAAGAAGTACCCATTATTACCTATCCTGACGATCCCATTTCACCTGAAGAGCTGGAACGTCTTGAGCAGCAGTTGTTAAGAGGGTATCAATTAGGACAAGGGCCCGCGGACTACAGTAGCAACCCTTTTTACTGCCAATGACATCAAGATGTGTTGTGGATGAGATATCTTGTTCATCATAAATTAAGTGTAGCTTGGATCTAAAACTATTTTATTGGATTAGAGAATATCACCCAATACTTAATTGAATTCGTACATCCCACCTCTAGAAATTCTTAGATGACAATCGCCCACCATCATGCAGCCATTACTGAGTTAGTGAACTTCTCTCACAACTCCAGCCAGGCGGGCCAAATTCTAAATGAGCGATTGGAAGCCAACTTTGCTGAAGTCTTTTCGAGTTTGGAGGCAAATCACAACTTAGCCACTTGGGCTAATGACCAGGTAGCAGTATTAGCACAAGAGCTAAATGACAGATTGCATCCTATCTTTTCAAAATTTCAAAGAGGAAAGAGAAGTCACCGAATCTTGGGTTAGCAATATCACTCAGACTTCTATTAATGCTTCAGAGTCAATGAGGCTTAATCACGAAGCCCAAGAGGCACAGTTAAACCATAATGATGAATTCTGTGACAAGTATCAACGCCTGAGCACCCAAATTTTGCAGATGAAGGATGGATACACCAGAAAAATTAAATACTGGCAAACACAATTTGAGGACTAATGGGTGAAAAATGAAAAAAATCAAGACTCTATTGATCATCTTAAGCTACAGATCAATAATCTCAATGACAATGTTAATGTTATTAATGAGTTTAACAATGATCTTTATGGAGAATTGAATCAGTGCAAGAAGGCCATAAAAGAAAAGGACCAAGTGATTACCACCTTGCAGCTACAAGCTACTAGCCTAATGAGGAAATTTCAAAATTAAAATTAGAAAACTGAAATCATGTCAATTGGGAAAACAAAATCAACGAGCAAATTTGAGCTCTGGATGACAGGCGTTGTCAGTGTGCTACAACCCACTTGACTGGAAAGTCTTCCGAATATTATGAGGATGAAGCTTAAGGAATAGCTATCAAAACAGACGCTGGGCCACGTCAACAACTGCCTAGCAATATGGTTGCCTTGGCCAACCCTAGCGCCTCAAACCAGGACAAAAAGCCCCAACGCCCTAGTATGACTAGCTCTAGTCAACCTAGAAGTAATCATGATAACCAGGAATGGGGAAGCGATAATTATAAACCAGCAAACTTGCCAGCCTTTGACAAAAATGGAAGTATTACCACATTTGTCAAACGTTTTGAAATGGCCATTCATGGGGCCAGCAACCACAACAAAGCAGCCACAATGATTAACTCTTTGGATGAGTGGAGCATTAAGTTGATTATGCCTCACATTAATGAAAATCCAATATATGCCAAAGTCAAGGAGGCCGTGCTTCATGAATTTGGAGGTCCAGAACAGATGTCAACCAGAAAATCCAAGTTTATGAACATCAGCTTTAAGAAAGATGAGGCAATTGATGAATTTGCAGATTGGTTCTATTGCGAAGCTCAAGTTCTCTTAGGCGCGTGGGCTATGGTTAATTTTGACACCAAGATTGCACTAGAGCATCCAGTAGAACCTTACCCTAATCTATCAAACACCCTATTGCCTGCTTTTGTGCAAAACCTTGCAACATCTGAATTGGTTGACTACTTGCACAGATGCTCAAAAAATTATGGCCCTCCTAATACTGGTTACAGATTGGGAACTGCTGCCTTTTCTGGAAAGCCCTTCAAAACCAATGAGAAGATTGACAGTAATCCACTTATAAGAAATGAGCAAAACTCGAATGCAAGAGCCCTGCAGCCAGTGAGTGAAATTACTTGCTTTAATAGCCATAAAAAAGGTCACTATGCTTCCCAATGCCATCAGCAAAATGTTAATGTAGTCCTTCCCAATACTGTGCAGGAGGAGGAAAAAGAAAAAGCACAATAGATTTGGGATGCTCTATTGTGCCTGCAACACCAGTCTCACCTGATCAACAAGAAAATGATGGCCATGGGGCCTTGCTTAACAATAAAAATGATTCTATATTAGTATCAAATGAAGATTCCTTGAACGTACATATGGTAACTCGCTCCCAAAGTAAGGTTGTCACACCTGAAGCCTCTGAAGAAGTCACTAAACCCTATGTGCAACAAATACTTGAAGATATTCCAGCTATCAGGTATGGGGAATGACTAAGTAAAAGGAAAGAGATTTAGTAGTATATTGTAACACTCATAGCGCAGGCCGCGCGCACAAGCTAGCCTCACTTTGGAAGGGTCCAATTATTAAATTGAAGAAATCATCTGAAGATGTATATACCATTAAGGATTAAGGTGGCTGGGTTGTGAATAAAGTACATGCTAAGTTCCTTCATCTATATCATAAAGAATAATAAAAATAATAATAAAAAAAAGAAAAAAAAAAAAAATAATAAAAAATAAAAAAATAAAAAATAAAAAGTAAAAAAAAAAAAAAGAAAAAATAATAATTGCAAGCTATAGAGTTTATTTCATAGATTTGATGCCTCACTGGCATTAGAACTAGGTATCCCCTCTTTGATAGGGGGAGGAGAGCATGACCAAACTGGAGAAGCCTGCAACAGAATTGGAGATGTGCCAAACCCAAGGAAGCTCAGCACCAGGCACACTGGCCCTGTCAGCTTAGAAAAGGCTATCAAGATAACATTTGAACTTTGAGGAATATGAAGGGTTAGACAGTGTGACCAAGGAAGAAGAGTATTTGCCACTTATATCCAGTCAAGGAGGGGGAAGTGTTGAATGGTTGGCTGGATCTAAATTGTCACTTATTATAAACTAAAGATATCCTAATTATATCTGAACTTGAATTTGTGGCCTAGCAATTTCACTTAATTATATTCAGCTATGATGACATGGGCTTGAGGGCTTTGTTGGTTAGGTCAAACTTAAATTTAAGGCTTGATTTAATGACTCGGGCACGTGAGCTTTGTTGGTCTATGTCAAGATTAGTTTTTAATGTCAGTCAAGTTTTTGATCAAATTAATTACTAATTGGTGATATGAATCGCCTTGGTATGTGCTGCCAATTACATGTGAAAGTGAATTGGTTCAGCTATTTTGAAGACATGATGAAATGCCATCTCAAGGATGATGATGGTGTTTATACTGACCCTGAGGCTGAGCATGACGCCCTGAGTCAAAGTACTGCAGATGTTCTTATAAACTTTTTATGTGGCCAAATGCCACTGAAAGTAAGATGTCATGGGTAAGATGTGGTTAATATTGAACCTTATAAATAACCCTTGCATTTACACTAATAAAGACATCCTTTAACTTCTGGATTAAGTTTATAATTTTATCTTATAAACTTTTTGCATTATCACTTTATTTTATATTAAAGTTAGTTTTCACTTGGGATCAGTAGGATCAGGGCAGTGTGCCATCATCCAAGTGAAACAACTGGGTATACAATTAAAGTATTACCAAAAAAGCTATATCATAAATTTAAAGCACCATCCTGTCTATTGTCCTCACACAATAGACACTCGAAACCACATCCCACCCTTGAAGAAGAACCAGCCCTCTGAAGCAGACCCCAAATTCAATAATGACAATAGGACCAAACCACAATGGTAGTGCATTGTATGCTCCCTCAGAGATTGTGTCTTCCACTCCAGCTGTTTCAATACCACCCAGTGGTCCACATCTGGTTTTAATGATAATTTGGCCACCAACTTTGTGGAGACTATATTGATGGGGGCACCAGTATCTATGATGGCATGGACTCAGGTTTTAGCTTCAACTAGGTCACAGTGAGTACATTCTGAATAAGATGCATCTTGACTGTTTATGACATGGACATTTATAGAATCTCTGTTATCAAGGAAACCCACAATTCCTTCACCAACTCTGGGGTATTGTTTGATAATAGTGTTGACTGGAAGAGCGATGCTTACCCCTTGCAAGAAAGGTGCATCAGAGGAGGGGTCTAATTTTTCAGGTAAAACTTGGTCAAACATATGGCAAGCATATGGCTTAACCTGCAACTGAGACCCCTCTCCTGCCATAGCCACAGACTGCGCTTGTATCAAAATATTCATCCCCCCAACTGGCTGCTGATATAATACTGACTCATTGGGCAAGGGAGCTTCTGCTGAATATTACAAGGTGGGTTCAGGTGGGGCATTTGGGTTTGATATAGCAGATGTAGAGAGTCCCATCTCTACTCTGCACCGATTTACCTGGCAGTACTGTTCTGACTGTACGCAAGAGACCTGTTGATTGGGGCACCATTGGGCCATGTGCCCCTGTCAACTGCATTTGAAACAGATGACACCATAGGGCCCATGTCCCCGATTAATGCAAACAAGCCGCATCGAGAGTAGCCTGGATGTGATAAGTGGAAACAGGGGTAGGGCAATAGTTGGGCTGGTGACAATAAACAGGTATGGGGCGGACATTTAACTGCTGTGGGTAAATTGGTGGAATCTAAACTGGACAGACAAAGTTTCCTAAGCAAGAAGATTCATTGCTGGGAGCAGAAGGATTCTGCTCTGTATTAGGTGGAGGGAAGTTGGCTGATACATGGCGCAAAAACTAAACAAGTTCAAGCGAAGGTACATCTTCATCCAACATTGGGGTCAACGTTATATAGCTCATGGTATGGCTTCACAGCAGATGTCATCGCAATACACACATTGATTTGGATAGAATTTTGGCCCTGATTAACACAAGAGCCTCCACTGTAAATCGCTCAGCAAACATGGTGAGAGTCTCATTCCGCTAGTACCTGATAGTCAAAAACTCGGCCTTCCACTGACATCTTTGCATTTTTGCTGAACAGCCACAGCACCATTTTTTGACTTCTTGGTATGTAATGGAACTTCCAGAAAGGTAACAGATGATTTGATTGGCACTTCTGACATCCAAGCTAGAAAACAACAGTTTCACTTTATGTTGCTCTGAGATTCCCTCCATCACAAAATTTCAAATCATTTAAAGAACCCATGGATATTTCCTTCACGATCAAATGGAGGCAGTTTATCGCTGCAAACCTCCTGGAGCAGCTCATCTTGTTTTCTAAGTACAGCATCCAATGCAAGTTTCAGCTCCACATAAGCAACTGGCCCAGCATGTTGTGTAAAATATATATCAAGATTATCAGGATGCAACATGGCCGGCAACTGAGTCTTTATCATGTTATAATTGATCAATGGGCCCCCAGTAGTGAGCACCACTGCTATAAAATTGGCATTATATAAGAGACACGCTGTAGGGTTTTTGCACAGGGCTTGAGCCACTGAGCAATTAGGACCAACGATGTGAGGATCGTCACCCTTAAAACAACATAATAAACTTCTAAAAAATATGGAGCGCTTGCTCCCACAACTCGCTTTTTATTTAATATAACTAATGCAGTGGGTTCTCGCTGTTCTGCTTACTTTAAACTACCTAACAACCCCCTTTCTTGATCATCTCACCTATATTGTAGCGCCTTTGGATGCTACCGCTTCTATGGCTTAGTAATTTAATTTGCCATATCTCATTGGTTCCGTCGATCCTTTATTTGTTAATCTCCCAATTGCCTAATCCAAGATGATTTCCCAACGACCCAATATCGCCTCATTTTGGGGCGCTCGAATTACCATTACTCATCAATTCTTGGCGGATTCCATCCATTCCACCATAACGACCTAGGGCTTATTGTCCAGCCATATCGGAACCATGACAAGTGTTAAACTGGCTTTAATTACTAAAATTAGCCACGACCAGAAGCTAGGGTAGGTTGTATTGTCATCTTTATAGATTACACTTCTGACAGATAAGTTAATTAGGTTCCATCTTTGCTCCATATCTCTTCTAAGGGATGGCTTAACTATGGTCCTGAAAAGCAGCTACTACCAGAAGCTAGGGTAGGATAGGTTGTAACACCTTTATAGACTACACTTCTGATGGGTAAGTTTCATAGGTCTCATCTTGACTTCATATCGCTTATAAAAAATAGCCAAACTATAGGTCACCCAAAGCAGCTACTGCAGAAGCTAGGGTAGGGTAGGTTGTACCAGCTTGATAGATTACATCCCCGATGGATCAATTTCACAGATTCCAGCTTATTAGCTACAACTCTATAAGGGGTACCCTATGGCCACCCCAAGTCGCCAGTTCCAACCGGTAGGATAGGGTATACCCTCTTTATGGTATAGATTAGACCCGGATCCGGTTATCGACGCCACTTAAAGCTAGAGATGATGCGCCTATGTGCCCCTCTTTATGCTTGGGCCGCTTTGGAGCTTGGTTTGGCCCGTTTGCAGTACGGGGGTCAACCCACGTTAGGGCTCCGTGTGGGGGGAGACCTTTTAAGGGTTGAGCGACGTATAGGTTGGTACGGTTTTGAGGCAAACGGGGCCGCCACTTTTACGCAAAAACGGCGCCGCAAAGCTTAGCCCTTGGCGGGTGGTCTATAAGTACGGCAGGGTGGGTTTGGGAGCCCACCAAATGGTTGGCCTTAACTGAGATTATTTTTGCTTAGAGGGTAGGCCATTATTAATCAGTAACTCAGGCGAGCAAACGATTGGACCCGTGAGCGTAGGTGAGAGGGTAGGGTTATACCAGCCCACCTAGGAGCGTGCTAGGCCGAGCGGACAAGCTACAACCACCCGACAAGACGAAGGGGTAAGTTTAGATGGTCCCAGAACCAAAACCTTAATCGGGTGGTTCGGGTCTGGGGTGGCACCTTACGCCCAACTGGCATAACTGGGCGCGGGCCGGATTTAAGCGGAGCTTTAAGCGTCAAGTGCACGCGCTAACAAAGCGACGCTACCTTTATTAGAGCCGAGGGCACCCCATCTAAGCTAACTCAGGAACCTACCGACGATCTCTTCGGCGAGGGACGCGGCCTTGGGCTCGTGGGCGAGCGGATTCGCCGTGATGGATGATAGCGTCGGCACCAGCCGGGAAATTTCGGCCAGAGCCCTGCCCTCCTCGCCACAGGCGGTGAGCAGGTTGCCGACGGCCACGAGCGCCCGGAAGTTGGCCTCGCGGTAGGCGGCGGAAGGGGCCGGCGGCGGCGACGCCAGCGACGAGGCTAGGGACGACATGGCCGACAGGCAGCACTGGGTGGCGTGGTCGCCGCCTGCATCCGCTTGCATTATGAACATGACCGAAAGGTTGACCAGGGTCGAGAAGTAGGCGGTGCGGGCATTCGGGGATAGGCGCTCAACTTGCTGCCCAAGCTTCTCGATAAAGCGGGTGACGCTAGGTAGGCCCGCTCGGACGGAGGCTTGGGACACCGCGATGAGATTGGAGACGAGGCGGCAGCTCAACATGATGACGATATCCTCATCCTTGGTTACGGCACCCTTCAGATACGCCAGATCCATGAGGGGCTCCAGCGAGCGCGTGGTGTACCACGGTACACTCAAGGTTAGAATCCGCAGCAGATCAAGCGCCGGGAAGCGGGCGCCAAAGGGCCAGCTCGCGAGGGCCTTAAAGAGGGCGTCCACCCCCTTGGAGGCCGGAGCCTTTGAGGCCGGAAGCTGGCGGAGGGCCGCCAGCTCAACGTCATTTAGACGCACATCCTACCGCTGAGTCTTTTTTAAACTTAACTGTACCTCGCGGAGAGTCAAGTTGAGCTGCGTCAGTTTAGCCAGGATGGCCTCCACGTTGGCCAGTTTAAAGGTAAGCATCTCGCGGATGGGAAGCTGGTGGTTGGCTCGGCGAGGCTCCTGGGCGATGTATCTCGAGGCACCTGAATGTTAGCGCAAGCGGTGGACGTACCGGTGTAGGGGTCGACATAGGGATCCGGGGCGGCTGAGGGGCCGAGGGTTTCGCCCTTGGTGTTCTGGGTGATGAAACCGGCCACCTGGTCGAGGTAACTGACGGGAAGCTCGTGGCGCTGAAGGAAGCTCATGGCGGCCGCGTAGGGGTTTTCTAAAATCAGCCCATTGGGTGAAGGCTTACCGGTGACGTTGTAGGGGAGTTTGAGGTTGGGGGCGTCGTCGGTGAAGTTGATGTCGAACACGTAGTCGTACTCTTTGCCTTCGTGCAGCTGCTTGCGCCCCTGGCCCACCGCGTCCACCACCTCGCCCACCTTCTGCCACCGCTGGGCGCCCGAGTCCCACTGGTGGGCCTCAACCGCGGCCCCCACCCGAACCATCCGTACCTCCCCCTCCCGGGTACCCGGGCGCAGGAGGGCGGAGGCGTCGGGAAGCTGATCCAAGCTGATGTCGCCCACCTGGTTGGAGGGAACCGCTTGGGACGCCACGCTCGCCTCAAAAGCCTAAAGGCGCCACTCCGTACCCGGCCTTAACAAACCCTACCTCGATCTGGGCCGGGGGGGCCTTGCGGGAAGGTTCGGAGGTAAAGACGCGGACGTGGCCCTCGTCCGTCCCGCACACGAAGTCCCCGTTGGCCAGGGCTGCCACCGACCATACCGAGATGGCCGGAAGCGTTATGGTCTGGACGCAGGCACCACCTACCGTTTAAGCCGAGGGTTTTAAGCTTACCCCGCCAGATCCGGACGGAACGGTCCTCGCCGCCAGAGACGAAGCAGTCCGGAGTGCCGGGAAGGACCGCCACCGAATAGACAAACGAGGTATGGGCGAACAGCTCCTGGAGGAGGCTCCCGTCATAACCCCACACCTTGATGGCACTACTTTTAGCTTTAACCCACCCGGTTACCCGTCGTTCCCACACGAAACGAACCCCTTGCCGGGGAGCTCATCGAGCCCCCGCACGCAGTCGGTATGGGCCAGTATAACTTTGACCCCCTTTCCGGTAACCGAATCCCATAGCCGGATCGTCCTATCGGCCGACCCTTTTGAGCTCAGCCTTGAGAGGTCAACCCCGCTTACCGGTCGCCATAAGGCCATGGCTCAGCGACTTGACCGCCCACACGGCCTGGGTATGCCCGCGCAAGACGAACTGCTGCCCCCAACCTTTCCACACCCGCGCGGTCCTACCCAACTTAGCACCGGCCACAAATACCAAAGCTTTAGGCCCGTACCTATCCCAAGACCCGGAAAGGATCCGCCCGTCCGGAAGCGTGTCGAGGGTTACGACGTTGTCCTCGTGGCCGGCGAGGGAGAAGGTCGGCTTCTCGGGCTGGTGGGGGTTGAAGACGTTGATCACCTTGTCGGAGCCCCCAGTAAGGTAAAGCCCTATATAAAAAAGCGACCGGATTAGCGTTAAGGTTGTCGACGGACAGCACGCTAAATTTTAAACCAACGTTTAACCCAAGGGGGCTTTAAATTCAAACCCTACCCCTCAAACAAAACCCCATACCACAAATAGTAAACTAGAAGGCAACAAGGTCGAGATTGCTTTAAACACGACAAAGTTTAAGCCTAGCGTGGCAAAATAAAAAGATCTCCGGATCGGGCAAGGTTTCCCAAATGGTAGCGAAGAGGCGACGAACGCGCCAACTGAACGCTCAAATAATACGCGACAAACGCGCCAACTGAACGCTCGAAACCAAAGTTTATACCCACCGGTGCTAAAAAAAGAACGAAGAAAGCATCTACCAACCTTCGGGGTTTTCATGGGTTGGGGGGATACCCTTGACACAGTTGACGAAGCTACGGTGGCCAAGGTAGACGGTTTCACCCTCATCGACCAAGTTCCAAACCCGCAACGTCGTATCCCGTGATACCGATAATACAACCCGGTCATCGAAGGCGGCCGCCACCGCCTTAACCTAACCAACCATTGAAGTTAATTTAAAAGGTCGGATAGCCTAATAAACGATTTAGGCTTACATCCTGGGTATGGCCCACGAGTTCTTTACTCAGCTCAAACTTCATAAAATTATTAGAGTTACCCGATCAAACTACCCTTTTAACCAACCTGATGGTGGATATTTAAAATGGGGTCAAGCTCCGCCCAACCCTCATCCTACCATCGGTACAGATGATTTCTAATAGCTATCCGATTTTTTAACTAATAGCTATTTGATTCTTTTTAACTGATAGCTATTTGATTCTTTTTAACTAATAGCTATCCGATTTTTTAACTAACAGCTATTTGATTCTTCTTTAATAGCTATCCGATGGGTGAGTCTTATTGATCCGAAACTTGACTTTAAGGCGTAATCTTATTTCCGTTACAATTTTTCCTCCACCACCCGTCCTCCACTTTCGAGAGCTAGGTCGGTTAAAAGGCTAATGTTTATTGAGCTCATCTAAAGTTTAGCATAAGAAATTTTATCTCAGTTTATTTCTTAACTCTAGCTTATGACGTCAGCCATATTCCGATTTCACATTTCTACCGAATCATCACCCAATTATCCGATTTAGCTTTTCACTCGATTTTAGCTCAGTTTCAATCTTTCACCCTACAAACCTTTGAAATCTCGCCGATTCGAGCCCTACGTACCAGCCGATTGGAGTTCAAGCCCTCCGGCAGCTAGAGCTTATAGGGCATCCAATCGGAGCGGATCGGATTAAGGCCTTACCATTTAAAATCATGATTCTCCGATAAAACGGCTCTAAAAGCGACGATCCGATCTTCCAGCCCCAAATATATACGCAGCTGATAAAATCCCAATTTAAGCCCCCCAGATCTGCTTAAAGTAAGTCAATGTGGGTTGCCCCCTTACGCTTTTATTGATATTAACGTTGAAACAACTATCCCAACTTTCGGTAAGCCATAAGTAACCTTTAATATAAACCCAGGATTTTAATAAAGTAAGGGAGCCCATAATATTGACTAGCTTAGAATCGGTAACCCCCGCTTAAACTGCCGAGGTTGGTTCTCCACCCTATGCTAAGCATACTCGATTTTTTTGGTCGGTGTTCATTGGCACCTTTAGCAAGCTAAGCCTTTTAATAGGGTAGTTTATTCTTTAACGGTGGTTTGTTTCCAGCAAACCTGTCAACCTATAAATAGTTACTGGCATCCACCTAAAATGAGTTTCGTACCTTTGACCGGGTCCATACTTTGACCACCTCTGTTGGTTTTGGTGCCCATCGGGTATCATCTATTACTAACATTTCAGGGTGAGTTTAATAGGTTTAACGGACCGGATCGAAGTGAGCAATTTTAGTGGTTTTGGTTTCTGTAACCCCTGGGCCGTTTATCGGTTTTATACGCCCTTTTATTTTATGGCCAGTTAAGGGGGGGTTCAGCCTTGGGTTGGGTAATTTGAGCTTAAATTGGGCCACCCGGCTTAAATCTTGACGTTGGGTAGCCATTTAGTAGGCATCTATGAAGTTGATGTACCAGGCGTATCCTTCCGCCAGGTGCAGAATAATCGGGTGGCTGAATTGAGCATACGGATGCCCTTATAAAATAAAACGGGTAACCGGTTTGTTAGGCCGGTAGAGGTTAAATGCGGATCTGAGATCCAGCCGGATCTCTATGGATAAAACTTCAAAAATTTTGTCGGGAACTCGGGTGGGCAACTTCAACCTGACCCCTATTAATCAGGGCCCCGAAGCCCCCAGCAAGTTAATAGGCATTCAGGCCTTAAGTGAAGCTAAAAAGGGAAAGGAGATTGCGAGAGACAGTGCTTTCTTGGAATAAGCCGCGAGGTATTATACAACCTTAAGGCTAGAATCGGAATTGTGAAGGGAGTGATCGGAATAGGGAAAGTGTCGGCATTGGTTGCCAATTGAGATAAATAATATAAATATTGATGCAAGGGGGCGGGACCATCCTCAGCATAATTCGCCAGTGATCCCAAAAGGGTGAACTAATTGGAACTGGCGTCGGATGGTAATTCCCCACAAACCTGATTGAATCGTTTGATATCCTCACATTTATTCACCGGTGGCAAGTATAAATTAAATAAATATTTATTGGGTCAATCCCTAATGCTTTGGATCAGCTCAAACCATGTTAATGGGAAGCCTGATCTGGCATCCACCTGTAGGTGAGTTGTGACTCCTACTTGGGGCATCCCCTAATAAAAGGAGAATCCTGGCAGAGCCCCCTCCAGGCCTCAACTAGGGTTCAAAGCTGAGGTGGAGCCATTGGTATAGAGCCAGCATTGGGATTGATACCTGGCATCCGTGCTGGCCAGCATCAGGAGGAGGTCCCAGCATCAGGATTGACACCCAGCATTGGGAGGAGGTTCCAGCATTGGGATTGACATCCAGCATCGGTGTCATGGAAATGGCAGAAGTTTAGACCAGCCTGCCAGTCAGAATGCATAAGCACCCAAAAAGCAAGCCAGAATACCAGAGGCATTGCTGCCTGAATGATGTATGGAGCTGGCATTGGGAAACAATAAATTGATGGTGCAAGATAATTGTGAAGAGCAACCTGAGGATGAACCAAATTGAGGCCGCCTCAGACCCTGGAGGTCTCACTGCAGGGGGTGGTACCACATGGATGGTTTCAATAAGGTCACCAGTAGTTGGGGTTAAATCAACTGGGGAGATAAAGGGGCAGATTCTTGCCTGAAGATAGTAGATGTATGGCCACAAGATCCCAGTATATTGTCAGCAAAAGTTCATAACAGGGTTAAATTGCCAGAAGTATCTAGCTCGCTAAATCCAGTTTATGATGGTGGGGGCCATAGTGACCATTAGTATTGATAAAGCCCAACTGGTATATGGACTGATGGGCCACCAGAGAAAAGCCATTGGGAATATGGCCAGAAAAATATTGTCATAGCTAGTGACACATTTCCTGGAATTAACCACCCTTCTAAAGCCAAGTCCAATAAGCCCTTATGGCAGAGACCAGAACCCCTAAGGGTTACCAATGATCTATCTAAGGTCATTGACAAAAAATGGGTTTTGGCTTTGCCAGCTAGGGCTTAGGAAAATGGCTTATTTAGAGCAAAAGCCCAGGTGGAAATCAAACTCAAGACCCAGAAAATCACAAGATATGAGGTTACAAAATCTGACCAAGTTCAAAAACTTTTGATTTTATTGAAAAATGATGATTTTGTAGCTCATATCAGATTTTAATAACCACTGGAATCTTCATGAAGCTACCCCCTATAAATTAAGTCCCAAGATGAGAAAGGCTTTGCTTTTCTCAGATACAAAGATAATTTTAATAAAGTTTAGAATTTTGGCACACTTTCTGTATTTTGGTTTTACCAAAAAATACAACTCTGCAAAGTTCTGCAATGGCTGGAGTCCATTTTCCGCTCTGGTTTGCCTCTACTGTTGTACCTGAGTCCTTCACCTACTCCGCCACCTATTCCACCAGCTCTGCCTCCTCCTATTTTGCTGCCTTTTGCCCTAGATTTTTTGCCATCCTTCCCAGCTCCCAAGGCCTCATGTCCCTGATGATTGTGGCCAGTTTGGTATGCATTTTGTTCCACAGATCTATTTGAAAACACAATAATGAACGTTTAGGACAGCTCTTCATTTTGTTGGGTCGCTTGGCCTTGTTGTAACACCTTTGGCCTGTGTCTTTCCCTCCAGTGACCTCTTGCGCTCCAGTTTCCCTAAAAGATATTAATAAAATTAAAATTGATAGCTTTTTGAGGCAAAAATTTATTGTAAAGAAAAGGAAGAAAATTGATCAACAATTTTCTCAGTGCATAGCAAATAATTAAATAGCAGTTGATTGATGCAGGGATAAGCTGGGATTGAGACCCTCAATTTTGACCTAACCAGCAAATTATTTGGGAATGGGGTCAGATAAGTTCACTGGGAACTGACATTGAAGGATTTGGTGGCAGACTGAGTCACTGTCAGTTCAACCTCAAACGCCCAAACCAAGGCTTGGCTACATTTATGACAGTTGGTGTGACAGCATTTAGCCTGACGAGTAGCGGGAATCCCCCAAGGCCACCCCATGTAGAGGCAATCCCAATTGGTTGGAAATAGGTTCAGGATGCCATACTCACCCATGCCCAGTTGCTGGGTTGTTCATTCAGTTAAAAGTGTTGCATCAACCACAACACCCAATTTGCCAGCAGGGAGCTTCAAACCCTCGTTGATGGTGTCTGATGATACTACTTGCACATTGGGGATCATCCCTGACAATTTTGGGAGAAGGCTAAATTTTGTGATCATGGTGTTAGCCAAATCAAAACCTTTGGTGATTCTGGCCTATAAATCAGTCTTTGTCACTTTTTGACTATATGGGATCCAGTAAACGGGCATATTTCCAAGCAATTTTGAACTGAATGACTTCATTTCAGAAATCTTGGCACAAATTCCCATATAAAATGTACTAGTTCTACTGAGGTGAAGGTGGACACCAGGGGAGGAATTAAAAGAGGAAGGGCTGATACCCAACGCTTGTCTACCATGTGGGTGAGGTTGCACTGGGTGACGAGGGATACTGCCATCCTGTTTGGTACCTTCTTACTCAGAAATGGGAAAAGGGCCTGATCTATGCTCAGGGGCATTTTCCAGGACTTACATTACCCTTTCCTTTTTCCAAAGGAAGGGCAACACCACAGGGAAACTTCACAAGGGCCACATTCTTGTGCGCCTTGGGCAACTTGATTATCAATACAGTCACGATTTCTTTTGGGGGGGCAGGGAGCTTCAGATGGGATTCATGAAATGCTTCAACCAGTTCCATACAGTTAGCGCAATTGCAAGACTTGACCCAACTGTTCTCATAAGCTGGATACCCTTTCCAAGCCACAAGATATTGAACAGACCGATGAGACTTACAATATGCCAGGATATTCTACACTTCAGCCTCTTCTGCATTTTTGATAATTATTGGCTCAGGCTCCATGGGAACCATACCCTTAAAGGGTGACAACTAGAAGTTGTGGAAGATGGGGTGTTGTTTCCAGTGAGCTGGAAGCTTTAACTGGAACGCACCATTATCAAAGACTTCTTCTACCAAATGAGGACCCAAATGTAAGTCTCAGAGAATGTCCCATGGCTGTTGATCAGGCAATCTTCCCATTCCCGAGTAAAAAAGCACTGAAGAGGATGGCGGTACCTCTTGTTACTCAGGGCGATCTTACTCACATAGTGGATAAGTGATGGGTAACAGCTCTTCTGCTTCGGATCCCACCCCCAGTACCCACACTCACCTCAGCAGAACTGTTATGGGGAATTAGCAAAATCTGCACCAAAATTGTCAAATTGAAATCAGCTGGATCTAATTCAAGTGGCAATCTGGCTGATGCCCAAATCTCAAATGGCCGGGAAAGCATGAAGACTGAGGTATAGCTGAAATGCCCAACAGTTCCAAATTGACCAATATGCAATTGAACAAAGCACCCTTCTACCAAAGTCGCCGAGACTCATCCTTGATGATCATGCTATAGCATCAGGCGCCATCAACGAGGGTTTGAAGTCCCTGATTGGTAAATTGGGCATTGCAGCTTATGTGATGCCACTGACCAAATGAATGGCCCAGCAACCGAGCACAGGTGGGTTGGGCGTCCTGAACCTGTTCCAAACCAAATGGACCCACCTCTATGTGGGGTGGCCTTGGGGGATTCCTGTCACTCGTTGGGCCAGACACCATCATACCAACCATCAGAAACATAACTGAGCCTCAGTTTGGACATTTGAGGTTGAAATGACAGCAACTCAGCCCACTGCCAAATTTTGCAATGTCAGTTCTCAAGGAACAAACCTGTCC
>JAKSZP010007433.1:0-24937 GCA_022478985.1 Massospora cicadina
CCCCCGCAGGAGATCATCAGCGACCATGGTTCACAGTTCACAGCGCAGTTCTGGAGTGAACTTCTATCTATTTTAAAAAATTTCCCCCTGTATCTCCACAGCATATCATCCCCAGTCCAATTGACAAACCAAGCTTGTAAACTAAGGCTTAGAACTGTACCTGCGTTGCTATGCTACCGTCACACAGGAAACCTGGGCAAATGACCTTCCCCTCGCTCAATTTGCCTATAAAATGTGATTCACGCTTCCATGGGGTTTTCTCCTTATGAAGAGATGCTCAGATATAATCCCTCCTTTTCAGTCAGACTCTGCTTACACCCCAAGGTCCAAGCTGCCACGGATCATGCTGAACATAGTAGGTCCACTCAATCTTTAGTGTGGGAGCACCTCACTAAAGCTATTGATGACTACAATCAGTTTTAATATTGTAAGTGACTCCCTGACCATGAAGTAATGGTGGGCTCCTATGTTATGCTCGATATGCACCATCTGAGAATGCAGGTACCCTCCTAAAAGTTCACAAGTAAGTGTTCAGGCATACTTGGTGGAGGAAGACTTGGGAAATGGTGCGTTCCAGTTAAAAACTAACGGCCCATTGGAAACAGCACCCCATCTTACATGTTTCTCAGTTGTCTTCATTTAAGGGGACTGTTCCCACAGACCCTTAGCTGATTGTAATTGAGAATGTGGACGAGGCCAAAGTGAAAAATATTAGCATTTCGCAAGTCCTGATGGTCCATTCAGTATCTTGTGGCCTGGAAAGGTTATCTGGCTTATGAAAACAGTTGGGTTAAGGCCCAAAATTGCGCTAACTTCAGGGAACAGGCCAAGGCATTTTGTGAGTCCCACCCTGACACTCCCTGCACCCCCCAAATAAGTCCTGACTGTAATAGCAATCAAATTTCCCAAAGCGCATAGAAATGTGGCCCTCATGCAGTTTCCTAGCGGGGGCGCTCTTCCTTTGGATAAAGGAAATGGTAATGTAATTCCAGTGAAATGCCCCCTGTGCATGGATTGGGCGATCTTCCCATTTCTTAATAAAAAGTGTCTGAAGAGGGCGGCTGTACCCCTCATCACCCAGGGTGATCTCGCCCAAATTGTAGACAAGCGTTGGGTAATAGCTCTCCCTCTTCAAATTCCTCCCCTGGTACCCACGCTCACCTCAGCCAAACTCATCTGCCAGATTAAAGAAATCTGTGTTAAGATCATCGAATTAAAGTTGATTGGTTTAAACCCAATGATAATTAAGCCTGATGATCAGAAACCACATAGTTAAAAAGGGGCAAAGATCGAATTATCAGCTAGAATTGCTGACAGTTTTAATTCAGCCAGCATTGCAATCGCCAAAGCTACCCCTCTCAAAATTGTTGGGTATGATCCCCAATGTGCAGATAGTATTATCGGAAACCATTGCTGACAGTTAAAACCCCTATCTGGAAAATTGGATGTTGTGGCCAACATAACTCTTCTGACCAGATGAATGGTCAGCAACTGGGCACGGGTGGGTTGGGCATCCTGAATCTGTTTCCAACCAATTGGGAACGCCCCTACGTTAGGTGGCCCTGTGAAATTCCCATTTGTCATTGGCCAAATGCCATCTCACCAACTGATGAAAATGTAGTCAAGCCTTGGTTCAGGCGTTTGAGGTTAAACTGACAGTGACTTGGCCTGCTGCGAAATCCTTTGATGTCAGTTTCTCGTTAAGATTATCTGCCCCCTTCCCCAAAAAATTTCCAGTTAAGTCAAACTTGAGGGACCCAATACCTGTTTGTTCCCATATCAATCAACAACTATTTAATCAGTTGCATTGCACTGGGAAAACTTTTGGTTGATTTTCTTCATTTTCCTTTCAAATAAATTTCTGCTGCAAAAACCATCAATTTTTACTTTATTGATATCCTTCTGGGCATTGTTCCAATGGCATTACCCTGGTGGCCTGTCAGTCCCTATACGAGATGGTCTTTACCAGTTTTGATGATTACTATGACACCCACCTTTGTCAACTGGATTCATCAAGCCAGACACTTCTGGCGATTCAACCCCCTTATTTTGACTATCCACCATCAATACATCGGGATCTTGTGGCCTTATATAGTAAGTCCTGGGGAACGTCCTCTGGCTGTTGATTGGGCCATATTCCCATTCCCAAAGAAAGACACCAAAGAGGATGCCAATACACCTCATTACTCAGGGCGATCTTACTCATGTAGTAGATGAGTGATGGGTAACAGCCCTTCCGCTTTGGATCCCACCCCCAGTACCCACACTCAACTCAGAAGAACTGTTATGGGGAATTAATGAAATTTTTGCTGAAATTGCTGAATTGAAATCAGCCGGATCAAATTTGAGTGGCAACCTGGCCGATGGCTGAAACTCAAATGGTCAATTAGGCATGAAGACTGAGGTATTGGCCAGACCGCCCAATGGCTCCAATTTGATTAACAAGCTGATATTTTAACATTGGGCTCTATCAATGAGGGTTCAAAGCCCTCTATTGGTAATTCAGGCGTTGCACCTGATGTGATGCCATTGACTAAATGAATGGTACAGTGACTGAGCGTGGGTGGGTTGGGCATCCTGAACCTGTTCCAAACTAAATGGACCTGCCCCTATGTGGGGTGGCCTTGGGGGATTCCCATCGCTCATCAGGCCAAACGCCATCATGCCAACTGTCAGAAATGTAACTGAGTTCCAATTTGGACATTTGAGGTCAAACTAATAGCGACTCAGCCCACTGACAAATTTTGCAATGTCAGTTCTCAAGTAACAAAACCCCCCATTCCTGAACAATTTGCCAGTTAGGTCAAAATTGTGGGACCTGATCCTGGCTTCATCACTACCCCAATTGACAACTATTTAATCAGTCACATTGCACTGAGAAAATTGTTGACTGATTCTTCTTTCCTAAATTACTATTAATATATCCTTTCCAAAAAATTAATTTTTATATATTAAAAATTAAACCACCTTATCCGCTGATGTTCTCGTACCTTTGGGGTTAACAGCCGTGTGCATCTGGTACTTTATTTTGTGCCTATATGAAATTCTGGCTCACCAGCAGATATTGGTGGAAACCCTTTCTGGTTCCATATTCATCATATCAGCAGCGGTGCCCCAGGCATTCTGGCTTGCTACTCGGATGCTCTGGCACCCAGGCCAGCAGGCCAGTCTAATTATCACTTGCTGTTTGCCTGACATATATCCACCATTTCTAAGCAAGGATCCGCCCACTTGTCTCCTAATTTGTATTGAACCCACCTACTGATAACCTTTTAGAAACTATCCCAATAGTACAATCCCCTGCAGCGAGACCCCCAGGGTCTGGGCTGTCTCCATTTGGTTCATTTTCATGTTGCTGTTCACAATTGCCCTACACCAACGAGTTATCATTTCCAATTAATGGCTCCATACAACGTCATATGTGTGGCAATGCCTCTGGCATTCTGGCTTGCTTTTTGGGTGCTCACGCATCCTGACTGGCAAGCCAGTCTAAACTTCTTCTGACGTTTTCATGACTGCACCCAGCGATTTAGTTATATGCACTCCAACTGTTCCATATTTTTGACAGTGAGCAACATCGGGTGTAATTTTCAGTTTTCTAACCATCTTTGTACTGACTATATTGATAGGAGCGCCACTATCAACAATGGCCCAAACTTGCACCTTGTTCACTGCTTTGTCCACATAAGTACATTCAGAGTAGTTTTCAGAGGTGTTTATTGTGTGAATGCTGTGACCCTTGCCCGATTCCAGGTGTGCTTTCAGGCTTGAGAAAATATCTGAGAAGTTATCTGCCAAGGTCTTCATGGGAATAGCTACTTGAACGTTGTTAAGCTTAGGAAAATGGTTGAACATTTGTGCTGTAGGTCCAAACCCTAATAAATAATTTGCTTTGCGTAACATTTTGATACCTCTGCTCGGGCTTCTTTAGTTATTTTCAAGGGTTTAGGTGCTTTTGCTGTGACTCAAGTAGTGACCTTCATGACATAATTAGCCATAATATTGTGGAGGTCATCTTCAGCAACCTCTTTGGCCCTAAAGGCTCGCCAGGGTCAGGTGGAATGTTTTGAAAATCAGTGGAGGTAGATCATTCCGCCTCTACTCCACGTGCTCTTTTCCTGCCTCGCTGTCACTGTTTATTTCTATAGAAACGTTAACCCCAGTTTTTTTACTGGACCATCTGTAGCATTGGCTAGCAAAATTCCCTTGCTGACCACAATTGTGGCATGTAATTGGCCTTGTTTGCTGCTTTTGATTGATTTTTTGGTTCGTAGTTTGGAAATTTTCACCTGGTCAGACATAGTGTTGCTTTTTGGGCCCAAAGAAATTGGGATTTTTTTCTGATCCTTTGGCCGATTGGGATATTGAAATTACCAGAACAGCTTCTCAAGTAATTGGTAAGCTCTTGGATTTCCAAGCTTCCATTGAATGCAGGTATCATGACATTATAAAGTTCATGAAAGGGCATAGCTGCATGTTCCATTGCAATCTTAGCATCAAACTTTCTATTGCGTTGCACCCACGCAGAACTTGTGCCTCATGGAAAAATCTGTCTGCAAAGTCCTTAATAGTCTCATTATGCTTGAATTCAACATTAAGAAGCTCTCTTTTTTTGGGTTTCTAATCTCTCAGGCCCACCAAACTGTTTTGTCACTGCAATTTTAACATCTATATAGGACAAATTGTTGCCCAAGAGCATAACAAGGTCACAGCTATGGGCATTGAGTGAGTTATTCAGTGCTGATCCTTTTGCATGATCTGATGCTCCCCTCATTGCTTTTTCAAGTAGCTTGAGGAAAGAGTGAAAGTTCCCATCCTTATCAAACTTTGGTAAATTCAATGGTTTGAAGTCATCTCACCCTGTTTTTGGCATAGGAGTTTTTTTCTTGAACATCTTGGTGTATCATCTTTCATAATCAGCCCTCTTTCCCGTTTGGGAGTATCTGGAGTTGGGATTGATTCCAGGACTCTAGGCATAGAACGAATATTCAAAATATCAGTTTCAGAATCAATGTTGAGTTCCAGTGATTCAATCACATAATATTGTTCTGAACTACTGTATTTTGATGCTTGAATTTAGCCTTTAGTTGTTTTTTAGCACTAGTGGTGCACAACCCAAAAGGGGAACCGCCACGCATCTCTATTTGCAAAATTGGGCCAAACAAAGGGATTATTAGAGATGAAAATTCCTAATATGACTCCTCAGCTAACAGCCTAGGAGGCTATATCAGATGGGGAGGAAGCTTTAGGAAAACATTTGTCTGGCGCCGCTTTAACTGGTGGACCATGGCGGACAGCATTGGGGGTGGGAGTCAGCGACATGCGGCATAAGGAGGTATAATTATGGGGTTTCTTCATTAATGCACCTGGCGGTGTCCATCGCATCAACGTATTGAGCAAGTTGATCTCACAAAAAGTGATGAGAGCAGGCACACAAGTAAATAACTCGATGCGCTGGCAGGTTTCTGGATAGTTGGGGTCAAAAAGAGAGGTTTTGCAGCATCAATGCAAGCGCGTCTTGCACCAAAAGCGATCTCCTCAACCTCATACTTTGCATCCTCCACAAAATCATGAGGGAAATTGGGGATAGGAATACCCTCAACCAGGGGTTCCATTGCCCCATGGAGTTAGTGGCAGATTAGGGTGTTGGCAGGAGCTGCAGCAGCTTTAACTGCTATCGGCCCTTAGTTGGTTTTCCAAACTGTTTTTTGGCTGAATAAGCAGAGCTTTTTCCTATTTCTCTTTTTTCAGAGCTGGGTGAGCACTGGAAGCTTTGCTTTTTGAGAGTTTTAAATTTTTTCAAGGTTGTCATACTCATCTTTAAATAAAGCTCTATTGCTTTTAATGTCTTTAGCCATACTGTCTACTTAGGGATTTGCCATTGATAATTGCATTCTGAGTTCCCAATTATCCTGAGTAGTTCCAGTATTCCTGGCCTGCAATTTGACACTACAGCCCAAAGTTTTGGAATTTCCTCTTTGATCTAAGCAACCTTTTCATCCCTTATTCAGGACGGCTGGTTTTTCTGCAAGGTCTTCGATGTTTTTGTTTACAGTATCCAACTCAGACTGAATGTAATTCTAAAAAAATCGTGCTTTACATGTAACTCCAGGTGATTTCTTTGGCCTGACGTGCATGTATGGTATTTCGCTCTGATTGAGCCAATAGGACTTCAGAATGTGTTTCTAGTTTTTGACAACAGTTATTTATGCTTTGTACCCATTAACGCAATAGACCATGGTGAGCAAGGAGTTCTGCAGTTATCCTTGGGACTCCTTTGTTTAAAATCTCCTCAAGGGTGTTTAATCTCCCATAAGCTTCATTGGAAAGTCCCGTATTATCCACAATTGCTTTTCACACTTAAGCAAAGCTGGAATTTAGTTTCTCCAGTAGACATTTAAGAAATATTGTTTTCCCCTTGCACATAGTAGATTTCCGTGATTTCCAGATTTTGTCTAGCAATGATTCGCTGGGTATGCATAATTGAAAATCAAACAAAGTTAACCAGGAATTATTAGTTGCTTGACTGTATGTGAGACTATTGTCAAGAAATGCCATGGTTCCGTCACAGTACTTCATGTATATCTATATTGAGCGGCTGATCCTTAAGGTAGTAGAACAGGCCAAAAGAGGGATCTATTTGTGAAGTATCAATCCTCTAACCCTGATATAGGGTTTCCAACATAGCTTTTACGCTTGCAGATGTAAGATCAATTGGGCTTGTTGTTTCTGCATGAGCTCCCCCCAAAGTGATAAGATCCAGGGGGTAGGAAATACCCACTTTAGAGCCTTGGTGGCTGTATTAAAATTTCCAAGATTTCTTTGTTACTGAATCCACCTTGTTGTCACTTTCTTGTCTGGCTAAATCTGCCAGAAACTGGTTAGGAGAATTCATTTCAGAGATTGTAACCAATTTTGAGTGAGCACCAGCTGTAAATTACATAAATTGCTCGATTGATAGTTAAGATCCTGCATGCTTAATTGGGATGAAGTTCCGATGAATGATCCTCAATATTGCCAGTGACTTATGGTATTTTCACCGTTTGGAAACTCACAAGCTTGTTAAAATAGCCCTGACTCTTCTGTTCAATTTCAGGATTAGTTTTCCCAACATAATTGAGAACTTCTTCCAAGGCAGGATATATACAAGCAGTGGATTTGGATGTTCCAGCTTGTCAACACTTCAAAAAGAAGGGATTCTTATAAAAACCAGTAAAGCAATAAAATAAAATATCTTTATATTAGAGGATATTTATTTGATAATTAGTCATTAGGCCAGACGCTGGTATTTATACCTCTAGGGCATCTCATAGCCACATTTGAGCACAAAATTTCAACATATTATTTTCCATCTCAGTTTGCCCTTAAACTGATATGGCTGAGTCCTATTGCTAGGTTATTGATGGCAAAATACTCCCAAACCTGAGAGGATTTCAGGGACAAAAATTGCAATAAAAACATGCAAAATCGACCTATGATCTTCTTAATTTGAGTTTCATCATACTGCTGATGAAATACATCTTCTGTACAATTACTGCATCGATTCAAGTAGATGACGTACCCCTAATTGGGATGCCAGCAGGCCTCTCTCTCAATAGCATTAGCTACTCCCTTTCAAGTGGTCTATGTGCAAGTGCTATCATGCCAATTATGGAGATCAAATACGAATTTCGCCCTAGGGAGGGAAATTGATTATGTTAAAACGTTTTATCAGTCAATGGGACTTTTAGACGTTATCTGCAGGCCAATCCCAAACAATTTCTTATGCAAAGTGTTGAATTGTTTACAATATTTGAGACCAATTGCTGTGCTTTGGTGTAGTGATAAACAGCCATAATGCGCAAGTGGATCTGGCCTGAGCCTTTAATAAAGTAGTTGATCAAATTGACCATGGGAATAATCATTCTGACCTGAGTAATTACAATAGGCTTGAGTTGAGAGTTATAGTAAAGGCTTGAGTATTAAGGAGGATAATTGGCCTGATCTGTTGGTTTGAAGTTTTTATTTTTGGGTTAACCACCAGAATCTGACAGCAGGTTTGCATGTGTTGACACTTTTGGCAATTGGCAGCATCTTCCATGGAATTTTCATATACATACAAATAAGAACAGATAATTTCAGCTTCAGGCATGTACTTTTTTTAAATATGGTTTTATATCATAATAGGTTCAGAGAGAGCATGGTTAGCGGTATGAGGGGATTGGCTAGCCTGAGTTGACTTTTTAATACTGGATTTCCTTTATATGGATAGCCTCATTGACCTGGCGGCATAATTCATCCATTCTGTTTTGGAGGTTGGTATACTATTAATGTCATGTTTGAGTGGGTCTTTAATACCTAATGGTCAACAGAGCTTTTCAAACTTGGCGGCTGGCTCACCAATTTATAAAACAGGAAAACAATTTGACTATATATGGAGATCAAGATTATGTTTACATCAAAGGATTCCCCCTTGATACTCATCCACGCCCCATGAGCCACCTTTAGCAGCTGCTTTTCGAGGGCACTAATGTGAGCGTTGTGATTTTCACCTGTAAATGGTTTACTATTTGAGCAAGTGTTTCCCCATGATGGTAGGGTTAGGGTTGCTGGGCTGATCTACTTGAAGATATGTCTTCACCGAGTAGACTCAGTAAATACCTGGAAGAAAGCACCAATGTTGAGCTTTTAATTGATTTAAAGGCAGAGCCCTTTCAAAGCAACGCAAAGATAAGTTTATAGTAGTTTCAGCAAAATCTTAATGTAGACTTATAAGTCTCTAGGGCAATCTCATGGTAGAATAGTAAAACCAAAGTAAATCTCTGTTATTTTTTTAGCAGGGTATTACCGGTATTAACTAGGCAAAACTTTGGACAAAAACGAAGATCACTTTATTTTTGCATATAAGGTTACTTATAGGATTTAGCTAGGTTTGGGGTCGCAGGAAATATAGTAAATTTTGGTTTGAATTGCTGAATGCAAAGTATCATTTGGGGACAATCAGTTCTTATTGGCTCAACTGATATAGGAGATCCCAAACTGGAAAGATCTTTTGAAATTGCCTCACAGATGTAGGAGAAGTTTGAGCCTTTAGCAGCTCATTTTGAGATTTATTGCTTGTGGCGATTTTGGTAGGCTCTTCCACAATGGTGGTTCCATAAACGGATTGCAAAATATTTATCAGTTGAGCCCATTTGTTTTAACGTAATCCCACCAATCTCAAAACTAAATTACTGTTCAATTGGCTGATATGAAACATAGCTTGGCTACAACTTTAATAAAGTTTGTAGTTGACGCTCAGTTATACATGAAATGAGAGGATTGTATCACTCCATCAACCAATACTGATGATTTTGGACAATCTAGGCTCAGGGTACTCTTTTCAGATGAAATTAAAACAGAACCCATAAATAAATGATCCAGCAAAGTCTTTAGGGGTTGAGGGGGCTCAAACCCTTTTTAAGTATTGAAAAAGTGGTTTACTTACAAAGGACGCTGATGGAAAGGGCTGAACCAGTTGTAATAAGTTATTTTCTTATTCACAGGGTGCATCAACAGTCAATTTGGAGAGTTTTTTTCATTAGTATGTGGAACATTTTCATATGTACAATTGTGTCTAACAATGTTAAAGCATTGGATTGATACTTAACAATGGTTATTTCTAAGAGCACTAAAGCCTTGTGAAACCTCTGCTAATAACAATAAGATTATAGTAAAAACCTTTAACATTAATTTTTCTACATTTGGCAATATCATCACCAAAAAACAACAATAAAGTAAATTCTGTAAAAAACCTATTTTATTTTCTAATGTGCGAGTATGTATAGGGCTTAAAAGATGCAGTGTGCTTAAATTAGTACTTTATATTTAGCAAATCACTTTCTTCTCATAAGGAAATTCTGCATTTGTAACTTAGTTTCAGGGTTATGGGACTCCAATTCCCTGATTCTCTCTGATCTTCTGGTATTTTTCCATAAATTATATTGTGGACCTCTTGATGGTTTTTATATGTGGCTGCTGTTCTAAACCTAATTGCAGATCCTATTGTTCTCATGGCCCTTGTAAGTATTGCAGCCTCATTAATATCTTGGTCATCTCAATTGATGGAGTTTCAAAATTAGATTAATTCCTGATCTAGTAGTATGCTTGTTACTCAGGTTGTACTAAAAGAGAAATCTTTTTATGAGGCTTTGGTAATTTTTCCATCATTATTAGTTAAACCCAATGCTATAAAAGGGACTCCTTGAGGAATCATTTGTGACATCATGAACATACTCTTTTCTAAAGTATTTATAATGATGATCTTCTGACGTCATAGGGGCCAGCTTTTAAATTAATAAGTTGGTCAGGAGTTCATAAAGGCCTTTGTTGTCAGATATTTTAGACTAATCAAAGCCTATAAAAATGGGCTTCAGAATTTTAAAATTATTTGATTGCTGGTCAAGTTAAATAATACTCAAATTTCTCTTCTGATCATTTAATACATTATAATAAATATTAGTATAAATAGAAAATGGGTTCCTAAAGGGGTTTCCATAAGGCGAAAAATTTATCCATATATTTAGCCTTTCTCATCATTACCTTCCACAAGATGAGACTTATGGATAGACTTTAAGTGTCAAAAGTGGATAATTTTTTTATATGTGTGGCATCATCCTTTATAGAGTATATGGTTTCTCTTAACATGTAAATGGTTGCAGATCTCATACATACAGCAAGTAGTCTCTCAGGTTGTCCTCCATGCATATGTTAGAACATAATTTCTGTCACACCTTTTATTTAGAGCAACTTAGGTTATCACAAAATTGACCCTGGGCTCCGCTAGTGTGCCAGGCCAACTAGTATGAAGACTGGTGGCCCTTTGCTATTTCGCCTTCATTGGCATACCAACCCCTATAAGTTTTGCATCCAACCTACCAACTAACCACCAATGGCTTTGCCTTTAGCCCCAGGCGTCCTCAACATGTTCCCCGGCAAGTCCTGCCCCCTTCCTGGGCAGCTCAGGCACTCCTGCACTGCCCCACCCTCACGACCCTTCACCAACCCATCTAAGCATGCCCAGCGAGTCCTTCCCCTTCTTGGGCGGCTATGGCACCTCCTGCGCTGCACCCCACTAGGGTTGGTGGCTATGCAGCTCACCCACTGGTAGCCAGCTGGCCAGGTTCCACTGGTTCCTCATAAGGAGGAGGTATGGGAGCTGGCAGCACTGGCCACTCCAGGCGTAATCACCTGCGCCTTTGGGGATCTCCTATACCATCTTTTCCACTCTAGTTGCACCAATATACTTCAAAAAAACAGGAAAGCTGGCAAACAAGAGATGTTTATTAGGAGGTAATGAACGACTATTTATATTACTTTTAGGGCTACTGCGCCCAAGTGCTTTTTGGCCAATCATCTGTCAGAAAACCCATTGGCCTCTTGATTTCAAACCTCTATCAGATTGTAAACTCTATTCATTCATACTCATAGCGATTTCCTCCAGATCTGCTCACTAATTACTGAATACAAATTAGGTCAATCCATCCTTAGCATAAGTCGCTGGTCAATCATATATAAATTCATATATAGATAGTAATTTGAGCACCCTCGGCATGAGTCACCAGTGTTCTAAATTAGATGGCAGAACCATCTCGGATGATTTGTAACAGATTCATCAGCTTTCCGCTGGAAACTCCCACAACAATCCTTGGATGGCATTTTGGCAGTGAACGCAGCTTCCATCAAACCTAAACTTGATCAAACATATATCAAAAAATTGTATCAAGCTAGGCGATTAGCCAGCAATTACGCCCAACAACTAAAACCCCTAATTTAGATGCTATAAAAAGTATTCATCTGGTTAAAATATACCAACATAGGTCTTTAACAAATCACTTTGTTTTTCTCTTTAAGTGACTTGTAAATGTAACTGCTGACGTTCAGCTGAAACTTGACTCCTCCTGTAAATCCTGGGGAGCACCTCTTACATCTCAACAGGGAGTAATTACTTTTCAGAACCAAAAATAGGCTAAAATGCTGCTCACCTCTTTAACAATCTAGGAGACCTAACCCATGTTGTAAATGAAAAATGAGTGACATTCTACCACCTGAAGACTGAGTCAGTGCCCCCTCTCCCCAATACCAAAAAGGTGGTGGAGAAGATCCAGGGGATGCGCCAGGAGGTGTTAACTACCAGAAGCTATTGCCAGCAGAAAATATTTAGCTCCCACCATGCCATAAGGATCTTCTCCTTTTTTGAGTTTTCTTATAATAATAAGCAATAGTAAGCATATAAAAAGAATCACCTTGATTAAAGACTCAAAATCAACCGCCCAACTTACTTCCCTGCTGTAAGTGAAGGCGAGTCCACCCCAACAAACAAAGCAAGACAAAAGCCATTTAACTCATACTGGGACTGCCTTTGAATACCATGGCCTTGGATGCAACCTACTGGGCGTTGAACAAAGTTTCGCTGGCTCACTAGGTGGAATTATGCCACCAAATTATTTTTATAATTTTTTATATGGATCCAGCCAATCAGGTTAGATTCAAATGGATGTTGAAAATAAAATAGTGTTGATCTTTTCAAAACAATTCCAAATGAATAATTGGGTGATAATACACACCTCTACTTATTCCCCACCCATTAAGCTTATAAAGAGAACATTCTTCAATAGGTTTTATTTTCACTCCATTATCCTATATTTTTCCTTAGTTTATAATAAACTTTTTAATTTAAAAATCATTAAATTAAGAAGTTTGCGGTTCCAATTTCCGCTATATGTTCAAATTTTGGGATAATTTAAAGAGTTTTAGCGCTTTCCCTATTTTCATTACACCAAACTTTATGTATGTCTATAACAGTGGTTTCAGGAAGTTTCTCTGAGAGGTTACTCATTCTGAGTGGTAGTGCAGTCTTAATTATATTAACAAGCTCCATGAAATAATAAAGCTCTAGGATTCTTGTCCTTCTCCATCCTCTTTTATAAGTAGGGTTATGCGTTGGCTTTATTATTTGAGAAGAATGTTCAGCTCTTAATTAGTGGGGTATATAGGACTCACATTTTTAAGCTTTATGGTGCTATGCCTAAGAATCCCAACAGTCAATACTTGAAGCCAACTAATTAAACGAAAAAAAGTTTTTATTTAAAAGGGTGCTAAGTCACCTCTTAGGTCCCATCAGCTCTAGTACCCATCTTTTAGTAAGTACAATAAAATGGACTTATAGAAGTTAAGTATTAAAATGAGATATAGAATTAATGACATAAATTTATTATATTATTAAAATGGGGTTTGTATGTATCATTCAATAATTCAAACACCAAAAGAAAAAGAAACTATATATTTAATAGGGAAGAGAAATCTAAAATGGAGGCTCTTCGTCAGGAAGTGCATTACAGATGGTAAAATGCCTTTGTATCACATTTTTGATATGGAAAAATTGGTGAGTTGAATACCCAGGCCTGATGAGACTGGGGTTCACTTAGCTTCTCACTTGCCAGCTTCTCAAATTCTTAAACTTTATTAGGTTCATCTTAATTTTCTGCCTTGAGTGCACCTCAAGTAGTTGAAACCTGACTTTCAGATGATCTGTCATATCAATTAGGCAGGATTTTATCTCAGAGTATCTTAGGCTCAATTTAGCCCATCATAATTTTCCTAGAGTTGATTAAGCTACGCCAACTGTAAGTATTAAGGACCAGTCCTTGAAACTGGATAGGGTTCAGCACCCCATCTGGACCAAGAGGGGCCCTAAGGCTCCCATGGACCCTCTTTCACAGCTGGGTGACCTCAACCACATGATAGATGAGCGCTCAGTAATGGCTTTCCTCTCCAAAGCCATCCCACTCCCACCCCTTCCCTCCTCTTCAATCCTGATAGGATTGATAGAAGGGGTCTGAAGGAAGATGGTTCACATCAGGGGGCAGGGAGAGGGCCCTGAGGCCACCCACTCCCTAGGCAAGCCAAGGCCAAAAATAAAGAAATTGTCAATTCCCAATGTCAGAGCCCATCTGGGAAAGTCCAGATTGGGGGAGCTTGTGGGATCCGCTAATGGAGGCCACAAATAATTTCTCAGAGTGAGAAACTTACTTTTTGATAAAAGTATAAATAATAACTTTTCTAAGTTTTTATGTTTTTTATTATGATAAGCGTGGTAAAACCAATAATGGCCCCTTTCTTGATACTAGTTTTTCTTATTTAAACTAGTTTGGATTTCAAAACCATCAATGTTCTATGCAAAATAATGTAAAGCTCAGTTCTCTAAGATTAGGGAATATAGGATTTTAGCCTATCAGATGGGAGATAAAATTTTTGAGGCAAAAATGACCTGTGAGGTAACTATTGGATGAATTGTATCCAATCACCAGCGAGTAATATACTTTCACCTTGGCGGTGGTCAGACTCAACTGGTAATGATTGGGTAACTCAGCGATGGCCAGACTTGGATGGTAATGATTGGCTAATTGTTACCCTATCATCTTCATATAAAATCTTTGCACCTCGGCGGTGGTTAGATTCAGATGGTAATGATTGGTTAACCTGCACCCAATCATTGTTGGGCAAAATCTTCTTGCCATGAGGTGGTTTTAATCTGAGCAACATTATAATCCTCAGATTTGACCGAGGAGTCAGAGTAATCCTATTGTTAGTGTTTACCTTTTTAAGCCAATTTTTGTGGTAAATCATATTATTCTAGTTATTAGGATTCCACCGAGAAGCCACTAAGGTCTTTTCGCTGTGGGTACTCCTATCATTAATATCCACAATATTATCTATAAATTGGGCAGGTGATGGGCCAATCATAATGGCAGATTCAGGAGCCCTAATACTTCCAACATTCTTTTTCTGAAGTCGGGAAAGAGAATGTTTGACAGAGCTGGTCTGGGATGGCCTATTTTGGAAGCCAGATTGGAACACAGCTCGGATTGCAAACCTGGCTCTGAACAGCTCAGATCATTGTACCCACATTCCAAAATGAATCCAGGAAGTTTGGATCATAAGAGCCGCCCAATTGTGGGATTAGCCTGCATCACAACAAACCCAATCCATGGACTTTTGCCTCCTGAGACAAATCCAGACTGCCCCAGCTGTGTGAACAGGCTGATTCAAGTCATTGGGACCTGGATTGGCAGTATTTATTTGGTCTGGTCCCAAGAAGTTGGGAACATTTGCAAAAACTTTCTAAGCTTTTGCCAAATTGGGAGCTACCTTTTACCCCCCCCTTCAAGCCAGCCAACTGGATCTTCTTCCCATTCCCTGAACGACCAATGCCACGATACTTCCCCATGCCTATCACCCTGTTTAAAAGGCAACTGGCCCTTTGGGGGAAGTTGTCAGTTCATTCTTTTAAGCCTTTGTCAAAATAAATCCAATAAATCCGCCTAGTTTGCTATGGACTCCAGCTGCTTTTTAAACAAATATACATGATTCTGTCTATCAATCTAACAAAGCACGCCGTCATCTAGATCCTTTTTTCTGATGTTTGCCAACTGGATTATCCGGTCACTTGATCCTGCCACATGGCAGAGGATTGCAAACATAATAATCTGTCCCAACCACGATGGCGAACCCACTACTACGTTCATTTCCATGCATCCATTTAATGGAGGCCCTTCCATTCATTTGGGCGCCAAGTCTGCAGAATCTGCTCCTCAGTTGGAGCAGCACCCAGGCGTTCCTGACCACCGTGCATAGGTTCAGCTCCCTTAGCCGCCCCTGCCACTATGGGCCCAGCTCCCCAGTGGGACCTAGAGTGTCCCCTTCAGGGGAAACTCGATCTCAGCCCCTTTTATGAGGCTCACTATAATTCTACCCATATTTCCCATAGTGTGGCAGCCTCTGTGCTGCCCCCACTTGCACGCAAGCCCCTTTATCAGAATCTGAGGGCAAGCAACTGTGAACCCTGGAGGAGTCATCATCCTCCTTGCCTCTCCCTCCCTTTGGGGGTTGCCCCTGTAAGACTCACAACTGCCCCCAACGCAACCTTTTGGTTTGCCTTGGGGGCCTTCAGTACATTAATGAACGTTTGCTTCCCTCACGTTCCCTGTAGATCCCCACTTATATTAGTCTCCCAGACCGCTATGCCTCTGGCATTCTGGGGCCTCCACTGGGTGCTCGTACACCCCAACTGGATCCCAGTCTAGTTCTTCTTAGCCATATCCATGACACCAACTATCAATCTCTCTGGGTAATTTATCGATGTATATCTTTTAACCCCTTATTAGGTTGAGGTTTTGATTTGGCTGAGGGAGGCAAATAGTCAATATTATTCCCATTATGTCTGATATCAGGGTATTTACATCACCATCTTCAAGAATATTGACGGGTGAGTACCTATGCAAGAATCAGTTATGGACGTGGTTGATTGTTACTCCAGTTTTCAAAGACTTGATTATTCATCCTTTGCATTTGTAAATGATAGTTTATGGTCCATCTCAGATGGAATCTAATTTTTCACTTCAGAGCGCTATTCAATTGTGATAGCATAAGACTAAGTCCAAAATCCCAAAGTTAGGTAAAAGTTGGCAAGTTGCATTTGCTGCTTGACCTTATCATATAACCATCTTAGCTAGTTTTAACAGATCTTCTGACTGAAGTTCTATAATTATGTTAGAACTCTTCATATAATTTCCTCAGGATCTTAATTTCATCACAGTTACTTCACAAGCTAATAAGATGGAAATTAAAATTCTCTTCCATTTAAGACCTTAGAGGAAAACTTTTTGATAATATATATAGAAAGCTTATATGGTAAGACATCAATGAACTGGTAGGTGTTGGTCCCATTGTAATGGGTTAGTAGCTATCTTGCATAATAATAAAACTAATGTTCCATTAGTTCTCTCTAGATTCCCATTAGTTAGTAGATTGTAAGGAATTTATACTATTTTGAGTTTCTATGCTCGTGGCTGTTGGAAGTTTTAACTATATTATGATTTTTTTAATATGTTTTGATACTAGTGAATTAATCAGGGATGAAAACCAAGATGATTATCTAGCGTTTATTAATTGTAGGCTTTTGTGGTGAAAGCTCTGACGTAACATTAAATCAATCAGAGCTATGTTGATACTTTAGAATCCCAAGGAGGGAACTTTAAAGTTAAATTTATGATTAAATTTGATGCTCATCATTCTTTATTTTATTTTAGATTATCCCTAATAGGTTATTTAGTTTACCAGCTTTAGGGCAGGATCGCCTAGCCTGGGAAATGAAGTTGAAGGAAGTTCTTATCAATGGCATGTCAAAGCTATAAATCAATGAATAAAAGCACATTCTACAATGACTGGCCAGTAATTCTAATCTGAGAGCACCAGGGTGCCAGAATACCATATAAATATATATAATTATTTTCCTAATAAAGTGTCTTGCTTTTGATTGTACTAATTTTTACTAGCAATTTGTTTTAGTCATTGTAGGAAAGAAGAGCCTAAAAACTATAGTGAACAACGGTCAAGTTTTAACTGAACCTTTATAAGTTTAGAATTGTGTTCCCGGTTATCATATAATGAAGCTTTATTATTTAGGAAAAACCCTCATGAACTTATGAAGTGACCACTTTTCAAAAAGTGGTGCTCACACATGAGGGTTCTGGGATGACATGGTCTAAAGAGTTGAGAGTTAAGAGAATGAGTGGAGAACTATTGAGTGGAAATGAGAGTGGAAAATTTGATACTGAAGAATGCAGAACTCTCAAAGTTGCAGACTTAGAATACGTGTGAATGGAATCTGTTGTGAAGATGTTTGAGTTGGCCCACTATCTCATAAAAAAATTAAAATTCTAAGGAAGAAGTCATTAAGCTAAAATGTTAATCATTGACATGAAGACTTATACTAAGCTGAGGTTAAGGAATTGAAATTAATTTATCAGGACTTGAAGTTACAGCTCAAAACTCTAAACCCAGAATAAAGAGAATAATTGATGGGCCGAGTTGCCGCAATGGGGGGTATTATAATGAAACAGGGTTTATACATGATCAAAGCACATTATCAAGTTATTCTGCTAATAAAAACCTCAGACAATAATAACAAGCTCCAATAGCTTACCAAGGAACTGGAGTAATTAAACAGATTGACCAAAAGTTTGAGTCATGATATATGGCCATATGAAGTGGGAAAGACCATCTCTGATAATATATCTAAGTTAAAAGGGGATACCAGCAACTGTCAAAAAGCTCCTGAAAGTGAATCTGTTTTATTCAGAAAATGATACTCATCCAGGGAAGACAGGTCCACTGATTCTAAACGCAGAACTCTATGGAAGGCGCCTGTAGCCCTGGCATATCACCCAGTATGGCGCTCTTCCTCTTCAGTTCAAACCAAAAGCCAGCGGGCAAAAATTGTCAGCAATCCTCCCAAGACAATGGATTTTAAGCCAACTCTGAAACTTCCAGAGTTTCAGAGGACCAATATCACCACGTTCTTCAAGTTGTTTGAGATGGACATGGTGGGATGTTAGGATTACAAAAGGCGGTTAAAGTGGTTAGCTGCTTAGACATGGCAAGCCAGAATCTCATTATACCCTGATTAGCTGCCAGAAAATGGAGCTATGAAGAAGCAAAGGTTGCAATTGTTGAGGAGTTCATCAGTCTGGAGAACTTTTCAAACTGCAAGCAGGAGTTTTTAGGCAACTAGTTTCAAAAAGATGATTCCATTAAGTTATACTGACTGATTCTATCAGAAGGACCAGATACTTGTAAGTTCAGGAGCTTTGACCAATTTTGACACTCAGATTTAATGAAGTCAGCACTGTGAGGACATAAAGAGGTGAATTAGGCCGTGATATCAGCTTAGAACACAATTATGAAGACAGCTCAAATAATCAAAATTTTGCAAATTTGTGGGCCACTTTTGATGCCCCAACAAGAGCTTTTTGCAACACAAATTAATGGCAATATGGGATATGAGGAAAATTCCCATAAAAGGTTGTGCGGTAATAAGCCTGAATGCTGAGGTAGTTTAATATATATTTTTTTGGGAAAAAAAGAACCTCCACTAAAAAAGCTCTAAAAAGTATATAATAATTGAGAAATTAAGTCAACTCAATAAAACCCTTATTGAATTCAGTGCCATATTTTAAACTGAATTATAGAATTTTGCTCATAAACACAAATTATATATTATGTCTGGATTGAGTCCAAGTGTAAACTATAAGCAACTTAAAATATATAGTACTGAGCATATAAATTATAAATACCTATTATAATTCAGTTAAAATATGGCGCTAACTTCAAAAAGAGGTTTTTGAGTAGTCTTAATTTCTCAATTATTTCATACTTTTTAGAGTTTTTTTTAAAGGAGGTTTTTTATCCCAAAAAAATTTTGGGGAAAGTTCTTTTCTCCCAAAAAAACTTTATTCACAGCTCTTTTCCCAAAAAAATTAGTATATTTTTAAAAATGGCTCTTTTCCAAATTTTATAAAATATTTTTTTTAGTACTAGATGGTCAAATTTTATTAAATATTACTATATCTATATATCATTTTTGACCCCTTATTATTTATATAAAATTAAAATTTATTGTATATCTATTATATATAGTATCTTATAAACAAATATACTAACAATATTACTATATTTAATTTAGTTGATTTTATTGGTCAAATTATACTAAATTTACTGATCACCATCTATATAACTTCATTTTATTATGTTAGATGATTTTATTAGTCAACATATGCTGATCTAATGATTGCCATCTATAGTAATCATTATATTAAATTTGGTTTTTTTATTAGTCAATCTATGGTAAACTTATTGATCACTATCTAAAATAATTCATTTTATCAAGTTTAGATGAGTTTATTGGTATAATTATGCCAAAAACAATAGCCATCTATAATAATTTATGCTCACCCCACTATGAGCTCATACTAACTGAATTTTGAACATACCCTTCAGCCATAGGACATATCAAAAGTGCTTCAAAGCTATTGCTTCACCAATGATGGAATAGTTTATCCAGCGATGTACATACACTTGAAATCTATCACTTCCGAGCCCATTTTTTTATTTACTAAATTAAAGGGCAGATACTTGACCAATACTTACAAAATTAAAGTAGGACTTAAGTTTGAGCATCCTCAATTTTTGGAGAAGATGATCATCCAAATCAGTCCAGTATTTTTAGAGTTATGCGCAAAAAACATAAAAAAACATGCAGGTCAAATTGAGAACCTTCTTCTTTTTCAAAGTTGGTTATATACTCAAAAAAGCAACATAAGAGATCAGGTCATCAACTAAAAGTGTGGAAAACATGGCTTAATTTTAAGTTCTGTTGCACTAAAAACAACAATATTTTTTTGGTTGTTCCTAATGATGAGCAACTATCCTATGCAAGAAAAGATTGGGAGGAGTAGACGTGGAACAGTCTATCTCTGCCCATACTCATGTTCCCCTGACCAAGCTTTTGTGGTTACTTTCTCACAAGCAAAAGGCCACCAAGCTTGAAATGGTAATATGAGTGGCACTACCATAATTTGATAATTCCTAAGTCCCAACAAGACACTTAGAAACCTATAGTCCTTTGAATTATGTTAGCATTTTAATCACCATAGTAACCAGCAAAGATTTATTTCCTAAAGTAGCTAAACTGCTTGCATAATACTTTGGTTCAGCAAATGATGTTGCCAGTTTTTTAAGGGAACAATATTCTTTCCTATTCTGATTGCACTAAGCAATATTTGGGTGAATTAGGTAAAGGTTTGAGCCATCTTCAATAGAAGGATCCAAAAAATATTGTTTCCAAGGAATTTGTGAAGAAGTTAATGATTGCCCATGACATAGATCATAATAAGGTTCACGTGACAGTGGTCTACAAAATAATAATTTTCAAAGGTGTATAGACTTTGTTTTTATGATTTTGTTTCCTTCTAGCCACCACACAGCCAAAGTTTTGCCAAATTAGAATCATGAGATTTTGATCAGCATCAACTTTATGCAACAATATGGGGTCCAATGAAATTTTCAATACAATACTCTTAAAAGTTTGGGACAAACTTTGCTTGCTGTTTTACTCTTAAAAGGAGTGTTGGACAAAGTCAAGTCTGATATTGTAAAAAAGTGCTTTGAACAAAAAAAGTGACAATATCAGCCAAAAGACCCTGGCCAGTTCTTGGTTGAACCCCTCAAATTTGGGCAATAAAATTTCCCCCACTCCTCAGCCAAATAAACCTACAGTTAGTAGTTGGGTTACGCTGAATTGTTGATTGAATCAGGGGAGCAATTTGGAGGTCTCTCCAATTCCTACAGCTAATTTAGTTCAAACTACAATGCAGAGACCAGCTCTTTTATGAGGGTGGAGGGGGTCCCAAAAGGTATAAATATTTTCCCACTCAATGATTGAGCCAAATATTTAAATCCTTACTTCACAGATTTATCCAGCCTGCTATCACCCTCCATCAGCCATTCCATCATAATGAGGCAAGTCTCCAGAGCTCCATCAAGTCGAATCCCAAAAATTCTAATTTGGACGTTCCTAGCCTAATTTGAACTTTGAGCCTCAACACAATTAAATACTAAGCACCAAGATATTGAGAGGGTTCTGTCATGGATACGGCTAAGAAGAACTAGACTGGGGTCCCAGTCAGGTTGCACGAGCACCCAGTGGAGGCCCCAGAATTTCAGAGGCATAGCGGTCTGGTTGACTAATATAAGGGTGGATCTACAGGGAATGTGAGGGAAGCAAACGTTCGGTAATGTACCAAAGGCCCCAAGGCAAGCCAAAAGGTTTTATTGGGGAAACCGCAAGTCTTATGGGGGCAACCCCTAAGGGTGGGAGAGGCAAGGAGGATGATGACTCCTACAGGGTTCACAGTTTCTGGCCTTCATATCCTGATAAGGGGCTTGCGCGCCAGCAGGAGGCGGTACAGAGGCTGCCACGTTATGGAAAATATGGGTAAAAGTATGGCGAGCCCCATGAGAGGGGCTGAGACCAAGTTTCCTCTGAAGGGGACACTCTAGGTCCCACTGGTGAGTTGGGCCTGCAGTGGCAGGGGCGGCTAAGGGAGCCAAACCCACATGCGGTGGTACAGGAACGCCTTGGGGCTTCTCCAACTGAGGAACAGCTTTAGCTGACTCGGCGCCCAAATGAATGGAAGGGCCTCCATTTAATGGATGCATGGAAACAAGTGGAGTAGCAGGTTCTGTCATGTTCACATGACATCATAGTGGGAACCAACCCCAAGGATAAGGCTGGGTTCCAGGAGGCCCTGAAGGTGAAGTTACAGGCCCTCCCTGACCTTAGGCATATCCTAGACCAACGCTGGGTATGGGCAAAATATGTCCAGGTTGTACAGTGGGGTGCAAAATGCCCAGCCCCTTACGTCAGTCCAGGCATTAAAACGGATGGTCTATCAAATTAATGTGGATGGTTCCATTCAGTTCGTCAAAGAATGGGGTTTCAAAACCTGTTCCATTTATGAAACAACACGTTCAGGTCGAATCCAATTTCAACTGATCACTAGAGTGAAGTCAGTTTTGGCATATTCAACCAATTTGGATGGTAGCGTTGGCCTATTGGTGGATCAGTGCTTGGGCCCTCTGCAGCAAACCCCTTATTCCCCCATCCAAGTTAAAATATGTTTTCCCCAACCGAAATTCCTTGTTGGTCAACATCCCATTAAAAAATTTCCTCGTTTTACCATTTTTTTATTACTGTATTTTCAAACAATCCTGTGCATAAACCTCTATAAGGAGGTCTCGTGCTCTATTAACCTTGCCATTTTGGACATAATAAGATTATCACCTCATGCACCGTTGGTTCACCCAAGTGCCCTCCGGCCTGGGTCGTTTACCCCTTCTCCCCATGTGCACCGCGACAATTTTGGCTGGTTACTTATCACAATTCTTTGTTTAATTTATTATTGCTCCAGCATCTCTCTTCTAGGCGCTAGTAGCTTTAGTATTAACAGCTAATTTCCTTGCCTTGGCTTTGTGCACCGTGCACCACCACGCTGGAAACAGAGAGAGTTATAGACACTCTCCTTACAGGTTTTCCATCGCGGGAGGGACATATTATCACATTTGCAATCTGCTTCCACATGGCAGGATTGAGCGACTGGATTTCCAGTCAGCAAACATTGGGAAAAGAATTTGTCTGATGGCATGCTTCATCAGATCAATTGATGGAATAATGTGTATATTTGTCTATAAAGCAGATGGAGTCTGTGGCAACCTAGGCAGAATTATTGGATTTAATTCAATGAAGGCAAAAAAAGAATGAACTGACAAATGCCCTTGGTTGGGCCAGTTGCCTTTTAAATGGGGCAATAGGCATGGGGAAGTAACGGGGGATTGGTCATTCAGGGAATAGGAAGGGGATCCGGTTGGCTGGCTTAGAGGGGGTAAAAAGCTGCTCCCAATTTTGCAAAAGCTTAGAAATTTTTTGCAAATTTTCCCAACTTATTGGGACCAAGCCATAAAATTACTGCCAATCTGGGTCTCAATGACTCAAATCGGCTGGTTTGCACAGCTGGGGTGGTCCAGATTTGTCTTGGGAGGCAGGGGTCCATGGATTGGGTTTGCTGCAATTTAGGCTGATCCCATGATTGGGTTGCTCATAAAATCCAAACTTTCTGGATTTATTTTGAATATGGTACCCGATGGTCCAAGATGTTCAGATCCATGTTTGTGATCTGAGCTGCATTCTAATCTTGCTTCTGAAGCAGGCCATCCTGGGCCGGCTCCCCAGTCCAGAAATTACTGGCTGGGCTCCAACATTGGGAATTGCCATTTCCCAATTTTTGGCCATGGCTTGCCTGGGGAGCGGGTGGCCTCAGAGCCCTCTCCCTGCCCCCTGATGTGAGCCATCTCCTTGCAGACCCCTTCTATCAATCCCACCAGGATTAAAGAGGGGGAAGGGGTGGGAGTGAGATGGTTTTGGGGAGGAAAGCCATCACTGAGCGCTCATCTACATATGGGCGAGGTCAGCCAGCAGTGACAGAGGGTCCACGGGAGCCTTGGGGCCTCTTCGTCTGGAAAGGGTGCTGAACCCTATCCAGTTTCAAGGGCTGGTCATCGAGGCTTACAGATTCGCTCTTAGACTCCCAATATCAACATAATAAAAATCATAAAAAGTCTAGGTTAAGTATTGATAAACTTTACTATAGCAAGTCTAAGTGGTCTAAAATCCCTAATAATTATCATTCCCACAATTGAAAATATTATTTCTCCTTCAAAAATATTCCTTAAAATAAAGAAAAAACACACCAGTGAACAATTAAAAGCCTGAATACCAACAAGGGTTGCACCCTCAACTAAGAAAAATGATTACATTAGTCTGCTTTACATAGATGATATTATTTGAGTAAAATATTGACAGACTGGAAAAATTTCAGGCCACTTCCAGACCAAACTTCAAGAATGTCAGGGGATTTACTTGAGGGTTTAAATGTTAACAATTGAAAAGTCTAAGAAACGTTACATCTTTGGGACTAGCCTTACCATGGAGATTACTGACTATCTGTATGGTGAAATCTTTGAACCTTGGCAAAAAGGCCAAACTAAACCTCATGTAGCACCTTAGATGTTTATTCCTGGCCATAGAGATTTAGGCAATGATTACCAATTTCTTTGAGAAGCTAATACAGATAAAAAGCTACCAAGTAGTTGCCTATATCCATTTAGTCCCCACGGTGTAGCTCTTGTCTTTTTAAGCCTTTGGCCGGCTGAATGTAGTCAGAATGCCCAATGACACAAGGTTTCCAACAATCCTTGATGTGTCTAACTAAGACAAATTGATTAAGTTCTTAGAGGAACAAAAGGATCATGTACTTAAGTTACTTAAATGCTATTATAGAGTATTTGCACATGATGATTATGCTCTTGGTTTCACTAAAGCTATATATTATATAGGATAACATCAGAGATCACTGCCAATTTGTATGCAACCAAATTAAAGTTCATGGGAAAGTGATGCAATAGTTGCTAATGAAGTCACTGTGGATCCGCCGATGGATGCCACAAATACTTCTCAAGATAT
>JAKSZP010007434.1:0-24826 GCA_022478985.1 Massospora cicadina
TTAATTAAAGTATGTTCATACTTGCCGCACTTATAACAGATAAACTGATTTCTTATGTTGCCCTTCTGGAGTTTCTCAAACAAACTAATATGAGCTTTGGGGTTGTCTACTTCTCAGTCTTTATTGGGGATATCCCTACATAACCTGTATAGCCAGTTTTGACATTATGATAGCTCTTGTTGGAGGCGTCAAAGGTGGCCCACAAAGCTACAAAAATTATACCACTTGAGCGGTCTTTGTATCCATGTTCAATGCAGAGATCATGGCCTGATTCAGCTCCTTATGGCATAAAAAACCCCATTTCTTTGCAATCTGAGCATTGAAGTTGGTCAACGCTCCCGCCCCAGCAAGTATCTAAGCTTCTTGATAGAATTGGTCAGCAAATGCTCAATGGATTCATCCTTCTGGAACTGGATGTCCATAAACGCCTGTTTCTGGTTGATGACGTTCTCATGGCTGCCAAACTCACCCATGATTGCACTCTTTACTTCTTTGTAAGTCCACTCTTTGGCAGCTAATTGGAGTATAACGAGATTCTGGCTTACCATGTTGAGACAGTTGATCATGGTAACCAACTTTTAAAGATCTCCAAATCCCACCATGTTCATTTTGAACAGCTTGAAGAATGCAGTAATATTGTTTTCTAAAACTCTAGCAGCTTTGAAGTTGGACAAAATTTCATGGTTTTGGGGGGATTATTCCAAATTTTTGCCCATCAGCTGGTAACTTTAACTGTTAAGGTAGGGCGCTGTACTGGTTGAGCGGCCAGGGTTTCAGGAATCATTTGTAGAGTTCTGTGACTGGATTCATTAGAGTTGTTATCACTGGATGAGGAATCCTTTTTCTGAATAGGATAGATCCGCCTTCAGGATCATTGTGACAACAGCTGGTGTCCCCTTCCAAACCGGATAAACAATTGGTGAAAGTCTTCTCCCGTTTTTTCTAACCTGACTTCCATGTCAAAACTTTTGATACTTCTGACGCAGTTCCTATAACTCTTTGGTAAGCTGTCAGAGTTTGCTGGTCTTCTTGTCTAAGGTTTTCCCTAGCAGCAAGACTTGTTACTGGGCTTTGCCCATATCTGAACCCTTTTTCATCATATTACTCTCCATTGCTTTGACTTGGCCATCAAATCCTCTCCTTGACAAGGGGAAATGGAGTCTAAAGCTGTAACTTTGAGTTTTAATAACTCAATCCAAATCTCCTTAACTTCAGCTTGCTTTTATATCTTCATGTTACTGACTAATGGGTGTAGCTTTGTAACTTCTTCTTTACCTTCTTTCTGCTGTGTTTATAGATAGTGGATTGACTTGAACATCTTCACAGCAATCTCCATTCCAATATATTCCAAGTCCACTAATTTGGAAGTTGTGCACTCATCTGCCCAACTCAGTCACTTCCCATCTCACTCAACATTTCATCGCTCATTATATCTACTCCTAACTTAAAGACAATCACTGGCCAGAAACCCCATGTAAGAGCACCACATGTTGAAAAGTGGTCGCTGCACAGGTTTTTTAGGTTTTATTTCTTGGCCAATATACTTTCCTGTATCACTAAAGAAAGCATGAATATAAGCTAGTAAAGATTCAGCCAAAACTTGACCTTTGTTCAATTTAAATTATTTAGGCACTTTTGTCCTACAATAACTAACCCAATTACTAGCAAAATCTGGTAAGACCAAGAACAAGATATTTTTATTAGTAAGGTAATTTTGTATTTATAGATCATTTCTGACAATCTAGTGCCATCCTATTAGAATCATCAGCATCAGTCGCCAGAGTATAGCTTTATATTTATTCATCAACCTTTAGCATTAAAAGCTCTATTATTCAGAACTTCCATCAGCTCAATTTCCAATTGTAGGTGATTGTGCCCTTGAGTCTGGTAACCTAAACTAATGGAGATCATACCAATAACTCATGCATGTCCAATCATCAAAGCAATCATAAAATTGCTAATTTGTAGCACCCTTCTTGAGAGCCCCAAAGTCATTGACAGCTTCAAATTTTCATATCCTAAGTTGGAACTTCCTCCTCAAAAGACCAAAAGTCATCTACACTAGTTATTATATCAGGGATCATCCTCTAATAGATCACTAGTATAAGAACATATTTGGGAAAATCATAACCTGGTAAGAATCCTAGCATACGGTCAGTCTATTTTTAACTAGGTTGAAATTTTATCTAGATGTTTACTTTACATATGAATAGTTCTACATGTTGTTGAAGGCTGAGATGTTTACTTTTGGACTTATTAAATAAACATAATACTGCATACGTTGAGTTGTTAAAGAAAATTAATATTATACATATTGCTCAATAATTAGATAAGTTATCAGTATGGGTGAGAAGAATCTATATCAACAATGGTAATGAAAATATGAATAGGTTAGGTCTATTTAAAGAGATTAGAATCAGTGTGGATATCATTAATTTTTTATAAATTTTATGGAAAGTCGTTCAACTTAAAAACTAGCCCAGAGAAAGAACAGTGATCTATTAAGGTTGGTAATCTTGGCTTAAAGGTTAAAATATAAAATATAAATCCAAGAAGGATATAATGCTATTAAAATAGTATTATTAGGCTTTTTACTCATTTAGCATGTCTGGCTATAATGATTGATATAAGAACCTCTGTAGCCTGATTTAGTCGCTAAAGCTTATAGCCAATTATGATAGTAACTGACATGAAGATACCTTAAATGCATAACAGAAAGTAAGTGAAAAGGTTCATAGTTTTTACTGAATTGCAGAAAAAGTAATATAATAATGAAAAGGATTGAAGAGATAAAGGGAGGATACCCTAGTGGTAGAGTATAGACCCTCTACCACTGCCTCCCGAGTTCGATCCCGGTAATGGACTTTGGGTAGAAGACGATTTTGACTGTGTTGGTTTTGCGCGCCAATGCCCCGAACCGAGATAGCAAATAGCAAAGGCGGTCCATGGAGTTCCTGGCTTATCATACGCCGCGCATGGAGGTTTTCCGGGTTTTATCCTCCTTTCCCATTTTCTTCACTTCCCTAATCGGTGCGGTATCGTCCCCAGGTCGGCCCACCTCGAATAAAATTATAAATTATAAATTAAGAAAAGGATTGGAGATATACTTTTATGAGTGGATGATGCTACTTATCATGGTAAAGGATGCAAATCAGAGTTATCACAACTGGGTAAAAAATTATAGTATTTGTTTTTGGTAGTTTAGTGTATGAGCTTGATTTAAAAGTGATAAGTGTTATTTTTCCCCTAATAAATTAAAATCGGTTAGATAATGGGTATAGTTTCAAATTCAGTGTTGCAAGTATAAAAATAATAAAAATAAAAATTGAGATAAGATAGGAGAGGCTGCCTCAGTGGTAGAGTATGGATTTAATTACCACTGTCTCTTAAGTTTGATCCTGGTAGATAAACTCTAAGTAGAGGAAAATCTATAACTGTGTTGGCATTGTGCACCACTACCCAAACTGAGATAGCAAATAGCAAGGCACTCCATAGAGTTCCTGGCCTATCAGAAAGCTGCACGTGGAGCTTTTTCAGGTTTATCCTCCCTTCCCTTGATTCTGATTCTCCCATTTACCTATTAGTTGGTGCAGTATTGACCCCAGGTCAGCCCACCTCGAATATAGGATTTCACAATTTTTTTCCATTTTCACAACTTTTTATGCTTTAAATTTATTCATACTTTAAAATTTTCACTCCAGAAATGCCAAATTCAAAACAGGAAATTTTAATTATGAATCAAGAAAAAATAACGTGAAAAACAGAAAAAATTATATGAAAAACAAAAAAATATGCGAAATCCTATAATTAACAAAATTGAGATCTTAAATGATTGGTCAAGTCCTCAATTAGGCGTGCATGTTCAAGGTGCTGATTAGTTACAAGCAATTTGGACCCTAAAGATTACAATTATGCCTATTAACTGCTTGTTTGGAAATAAATAGTTGTATCGGTATTATAAATTTGAGTTTTATAATTTTCTTTCGTGAATACTTGCATTCTTTCTTTTCATGTATCAAGGGATCCAGACAACATCCATCAAGTTCGTCTCAGTTCGCATAACGCTAGATAAGAATGTAAGCCCGGAATAAATTTGACCATTAAAGGCTGAAAATCTCATATACTAATTCAAATTAAAAGCTAAAACATATAATTCAATAAGCTGGGTTGATGCTGATACGTGTCATAATTAAAGCTTGAATTATACATAAGACTGAGTTGATTATAAATTATCTGAAAGTAATATCGATTGAAGCTTGAAATCGTTAAAATAGATAAATTGCATGTATCCAGTATTCTAAATTTATGTTTGCTAAAAAGCAATATTTAATAGCAAATTGTATTTGATGTGGCTATATTTTAAGTCATGAGTCACTTGATTTATTATATACTACTCTAGGCCGGATCAACATTGATCAAAAAAGGAAGTCATATTGCTTGCTATCATCTTTTGATGGTGCTCCTTGCATAAAAATATCATAATTTAATGATAGACTTGCAAATTAGGCAACTTATGAAGTCATTTTGAGACTAATAAGAGAATACTAATTAATATAATATGGAATTAAGGGTGTGATTATATCCCAGTAAAACTGATATTTTTAAAGCCTCGAATGAAAGATTAGTTCATGAAAAAGCCAGCTAAATTGAGACTAGTAGATCATAGTTAAATGTAACTGGTAAATTTCAATGTTTAGTGCCACCAAAATTTAGAGGTTAAAATGTATTTAAATTGTTATGAAGAAAATACAGTAGAAAGGTGCCATCCTAATATTTATAAAATACTTTAGTTGTGTAGTTAAGATCTTTCGCCTACTTTATAACCCAACATAAGTTTTATGTTTTGGTGACATTAAGATATATAGGATCAACTTTCGGTAATGTCCGTCCCCTGGTCGGCTTGCCTCGAATAAATAATATTAAAAAGATATAGGATCAACAGCATAACCTACCCAATTTGCACGATACGATATGACTGTGGCTAATACTTACTTTGATTATTGATATAAATGTCAATATGTGATTAGAACTAGAAGCGAATGAAGCTTAAGATTATCATAGTATCAATCTATGGTGTTACTACCGCCACTGCCCTCCACCTCAACAAAAAATATGATGAATTGGAAAAGTGGGCAACCAACCAGCAGATCGGATCTCCATACGACGCACTTCACTTTAAGGAGACAGTAAAGGCAAAGGAGAATTTCGTCAACGTCTTTAAGCACACTAAGTCTAGCCAAGATATCATCAACATTTCCCATAAATTACTTAGCGATATCATCCTTAACCTGCAAGCTCCCAAAGAGAGCAAAGAGTATATCGGAATCAAAGATTTGGATTATAAAGCCTACCTTAAAAGATACTATGCCAAGGTCCAGGCCATCATGATCCGAGATCGCGCTACAAAGGCTGCAAAGAAATTAATGCGTGAAGAAGGCAAAGCTCCCTCAAATGATCTGCTTGCTCAGGAAATCTACACAAAGACCGTGAAGGAAGTGGAAAAAAGTATCAAGGTTTTCGAATTCATTACTGATGGTATCTACCAGAGAACCCTTGAGAAGAATAAGAGAAATAACTCGATTGGTTACAAAAAGAAAAATTCCTTTGATAGATTCCTTTACTCTACATTTGAAGTTAGTAGAAATAACGCTCAAGATGATTATCCCAATAACTATCAAACTTGTGTATCTATTGATGGCCCCAGTTTCTAGTATCACTTATGTTTGAGGTAAAACCGTCAGCTAGCCAGAATACTAATACAACTTAAGTATATAGTCTATACCTTGAATATGAAACATTATCACATTTAAAGTCCATTTTTATTTCCTTTAATTAATTTTTACTAATCTAATTTCTCAATATTTAGACTTTAAAGGTACTCATGTTTCTATCTTTATTCAGAATGGCTCCATTACTATTTTATTGACCTTAAACATACTTTTAAAAGCTTATAAAATTATAACACTAAACCATAGGCATATATGTAGAGTAAACAACTAATTTAACTGATTATGTAAAATCAGGCATAAAATTTAGATTAGAACTTAAACCTAAATACCTTTAAATACTAAGTACTTCATTCATCATTTTTAATCTTGTGAAAGAAGAATGGTCAAATAAAAGACATTGCATAAAGGTATATACTATTAATATAACCACAAACTTAAAACACTAGACTTTAAAAAACTCTGTCATCTCAACCATCCTAATCTCTATATGCAAACTCATTATATATATGTTTTATTGTTAGTAAATTATACAAAGTTTCATTTTACCCTTATCTAATACATCATATATCTAAAATAGTCTATTTTTGAAGGGAGAATAAAACCGTTTATAAACTATGATAGTATAAATAAACCATTAAAGGTAAAGCTTTAATATATCAAATGTCAACATAGGACATATAGTTATCAATAGATAACAGTTTACTGTAATAAAATGCTTTTGTTATAATATTAAAATTACTAGTTATTCTATTAGGATATTAATTAAATAATATTTTAAAGTGATACGCTTATTTACCATAGCTTACAGTGAAAGCGTCTCAGAAATAAAAGTTACAAGTTTAAACCTGGCAGTAAAAAAGTATCAAATCGTTCTAAATAGTTATGGTATATTATACTCTACATTTAAAATGCTTAATGCTTTCATAAAAAATTAATATTATCCTTATAAAAAGTTTTATCTTCATAGATATATAGATTTTTTATAGACTAGCATTCATTACCCATGCTTTGCTACAGTGTCTATAGAAGTTCAGATATTCAAATTTATTAATTTTAAATTTTATATTATAGATAAACAATTTTTACTCAGCCAAATCTAATTGCTCAATCAAATCAACCAAACACAACCAACCACTCAGCTAAACCTCACTGAACTTATCAAATCAACCAATAACTAATCACCCCTCAAAGCTAAACTGTGTCCTATCGATTCAAACAAAAGCCATCAACCACTCGGCCAAACAAAAAAAACCTATCAAATCAATAAAATTATATCAAACTGCTACCCAACACATCTCTCCATATTTAAATTATTGTGTATGTGACATACCTTCCAAATTACTAAATCAACTTCTACTTAACTTGCCAAAAGTATTTATTAAATAAAAGGAACCAAATCAGGCAGGTTTTTTAAAATTATATAAACCTAACATCCAGATAACCGTGCTTTGCTACAGTATTTAAAGTTTATCAGATGATAAGTTCACACTGATATACCCTATAGGCTGTGCCAGCACTACTCTCAAGCCACTTGGACTAACAGCTTCGCTGTTGTCCTCATGACTGGTGAGCTGATTATCCTAACTACTTAATCTACTTAAGACACTATTACTGATTCCTGTTTAGTTTTGGATGAGCAATTTGGTGATTTTTCATTAATAAGCACCAATTTTTACCTACTCACCTAAATAAAATGAACTTATCAGACTGAATTAGTTTCAGGTGAGCAATTTGGTAAATTATTAGATTATATTGACATTTTGTAAGTCCCAGGGAACATCCCCTAGCTCTTGATCAGGATATCTTCCCATTCCCAAGTAAAAAGACACTGAAGAGGATGGTGGTACCCCTTGTTACTCAGGGCAATCTCGCTCACATAGTAGATGAGCAATGGGTAACAGCTCTTCCTCTTTGGATCCCACCCCCAGTACCCACACTCACCTCAGCAGAACTGTTGCAGGGAATTAGAGAAATCTGCGCCAAGATTGTCAAATTGAAATTGGTCAGATCTATTTTGAGTGACAATCTGGCCAATGCCTGAATCTCAAATGGCTGGAAAGGCATGAAGACTGAGGTATCATTCAGAATGCCCAATGGTTCCAATTCAATCAATATTCCAATGGAACTTACATCAGGCACCATCGATGAGGGTTCAAAGCCCTCTGTTGGCAATTTAGGCGTTGCGGCCAATGTGATGCAATTGACCAAATGGACAGTTCAGCAACTGAGAGCGGGTGGGTTGGGCATCCTGAACCCATTCCCAACCAAATGGACCCACCCCTATGTGGGGTAGCCTTGGGGGATTCCCATCACTCATCAGGCTGAGTGCCATCATGCCAACCATCAGAAATGTAGTCAAACCCTGGTTCAGACATTTGAGGTCAAACTGACAGCGACTTGGCCCACCGCCAAATTTTGTGATGTCAGTTCTCAAGGAACAAACCCGCCCATTCTCAAATAATTTGCCAGGTAGGTCATAATTGTGGGACCTGAACCCAGCTTGTCACTACCTCAATCAACCACTATTTAATCAGTCAAATGGCACTGAGAAAATTGTTGGTCAATTTAATCCTTTTCCCTCAATAAAGTTTTACCAAAATATAAACAATTTTTATTTTTTCTTCTGACTGTGTCCCTGATGGCATTTCCCTGGTGGCCTGTCAGTCCATATACTGGATGGGCTCTACCAGTACTCTTGGTCACTATGGCCCCCTCTGTCATCAATTGGGCTCAGCAAGTCCAATATTTTTGACTCTACAACCCCATTATCACTAACTTCCAGCAATAATATATGGGGATCTTTTGGCCTTATGTCCACCAATTGCAAGAGAGAATCCGCCTCCTTGCCACCCCAGTTGAAATGGCTCCATATGCCAAAGATCTCATCAAAACTATCTAGTGATTCCACCCCCTGCAACAAGACCCCCTGGGTTGGGAGTGGGTTCAGTGTGGTTCAATGTCAGGATCATTCTCACCATGTTGCTGCACCAACACTTTGTCATTTCCCAATGCCTGGCTCCATATCAAGTCGTTCAGTCAGCAATAGCTCTGGCATTCTGGCTTGCTTTTTGGGTGCTTACACATCCTGACTGGCAGGCCAGTCTAAACTTATTCTGCCATTTCCATGACATAAACAACCAACCATTATTACCAGCCACTTCTGCCCTGGTTTTCAAACTGGGCGCTGCAGTGGTTTTTCTTTACCAAATGTATGTGAAATCAGTAGTTTTCTGTTTGTTGTTTGTTTGGTCACTTTCCAACTTTGGGAAAAGTATCCGCTATACCTTGGAAAATCTTCTTCAAGCCACCCAAGCTGCGCATATTGTGTCTCTTCCTCCTTCCTCTGGCCTGGAGGGAAGATCAAGTGTCCCCTCCCAGGAGATTGCCAATCAAGTTCTCAACACACTCGCCAAAGTGCAAATGCATACAGCAATTGCACTTAATAATGCTTCTGCGTTATCTCATGCCCAACAAGGGCTCACGTTGTTAGATGCTGTGGATGGGGATGCCCGCTGTTGGGTGAGAGGTCTTTTGCATTCTTCCTCACAAGCAGGAGACTCCACCCCACTGATGGCTGTCATGTCAGCCGCCCTAAAACCCCCCATGTCCCAATCAGACCAATTATTCAGAATGATCTATGCCATGGCCAAAGCCCCTCGCTTGGTTTCCTTGATTTCTACCTTTTGCGAACTGGCCCCTGCTTCAGGTCTATCTATCAATATGCTTCAAGAAGTCTTTAGATCAGGCTTGGATTTGGGTTTCACTCATCACATGACCTGGTCTACCATCCAAGGATCAGTAGATCAAATAGGTGCCACCACAACTACTATCAATGCCTTCCCCCGACAGGTTTCCCATTATCAGAAGGGAAATTTTATGATAGTATTACCCAATGAGGATGCAGATGACGCGCCTGTCTTTAAATTAGTGGTGGACTTGGGTACCAATCTTGCTGTAACCCCCGAGTCCAAGTTGGCAGTTGCAGAGTTAACTATCAATGATTCTGTTCAAGCCCAGATGGAGGAAATAGTTTCCCCCACTCTCATACTTCCAATTTTTGCTCCAGCAAAGGACCCCAATCTTACCCTTTTATACCGTTATTTATTCAGCCGCAAATGAGTCAGTCAAATCTTACAGTAAACAGAATTTTGCTTATTTCCTTGTACCTATAAAGATCAGTGTCGGCCCACATCATGTTTCCTTTGAAGCTCTGGTGGATACAGGAGCTGCAGGGAACTTCATGAGTGTTGAGTTGGCACAACAACTAAAACTGGAAATGGATGTGGGCTCCTCAGTAATGGTGGCCTCATCTGCTTATCAGTCTTCATACATCGTTTGCTGATTGGTTCACTTTACAATCCACCAGTTCAACTTCTGTGATCATTTTCAGCTATGCCAAACTTGGTGTTTCCAGTAATCTTAGGTGTGGGTGGTGGCGCCAACAACATGTGAAGATTCATTTAGAGTCTAATACGTTGTCATTTACCAATGAAGATTTGGAGGGAGAGTTCCCTCTGATCAACGCCCTCAAGAAGATACAAGGAACCAGCTCTATCACTACCCTGGTTACTTCTGCGGGCATTCCAGCTGATTTCCCTGAAAGCTTGATGTGATATTGGAGAATCTTTGACATGGTAAAGGCGGATCACCTGCCTAAGCACTCTAGGTATGATTGTGGTTTCAAACAACCATGGATTTGGTGAACATTAACTGTCCGTTGAATCCCCATACAGCGGAGGAAGAAGTTGCACTCAATACCTGGTTGGACGATATGTTGAAAAAAGGTTGGTTGTTCAAAGAGACCTCACCCGTTGCCTCCCCATTGTTTTTGCCAAAAAATTGGATGGTTCTCTCCATCCCTGCGTGGATTATGGTCATTTGAATAAAATAACAGTTTCTGATCCCTACCTATTGCCTCTGGAGCAGACAATCGGCCAGGCAATCGCCAATTCTCATGTGTTCTCAAAGCTGGATCTGGTGAACGCTTTCAACCAAATTTGGGTAATGGAAGGGCAGGAATGGTTAACCGTGATATGAACGAAGTGAGGCATTTTCCAATTTTGGGTAATGCCCTTTGGGCTGAAGAATGCTCCCGCTACATTTCAACAGATGATGATTGACAATGTACTGGGTGACCTCCAGTTTACTTGTGCAATTGCATACATTGATGATATCCTGGTTCACTCCCCAACTCCTGAACAACATGCTACTGACTTGGAAGCAGTGGTGGTCGACTTGCATAAAGCAGGGTTGTTCCTCAAAGCTTCCAAGTGTGAGTTTTATAAGGAGAAGGTTACTTTCCTTGGGAACCTGGTTCTTAAAGATGGTGTTGCAATCCCTCCCAACAAGTTAGATGCAATCTGAGAATGGCCAACCCCAACTATGCAGAAACAACTTTGGAGTTTCTTGGGAACTATCATCTTTCTAAAAAAAATTTCCCCAGCACTTTCCCAGTTGGATGCACCACTCCACCCCCTTAATGGGAAAAACGTACCATTTTGTTGGACCCCAAATGCCACCAGGCGTTCAAATCAATCAAGGAGGTGTTTGTGTCCCCTCCCATTTTGAAACATGCCAATCCCACCAAACCGTATATTGTTGCATGTGATGCTTCATCAGTAGCTGTGGGCGGAGTGCTGCTTCAGGACCACAATGGTCTTGAACATCCAGTCACTTACTTCTCCCAAAAATTCACTGCTACGGAGCAGTCCTGGGCCATTTACAACAAGGAACTGGCTGCTGTTGCATGGGCATTAACTCATTGGTGGTATCTGTTTCAGGGTTCCACCATGAATTAATGGTCTGCATGGATCACCAGGCCCTTTTGTATTTCCGCAAACCCCAAAAATTGGTGCATTGGCAGGCACAAACCTATCAGGACCTGTGCAGTTTTAACTTTAATACGAATTCATTAAAGGTGCGCTCAATGTACTTCCCAATATCCTAAGCCGCAGTCCCACCCACTGTCCCTCAGAACCTGAGGAGGTGGATCTCGTTACTGTGATTCCTGCCGCTCAGATTCTGTCAATCGTTCCCCCGTTGTTTCCTCTGTCACATTGGCTTCTGATGTCCCATTATTGGCTCAGGTTTTAGCCAGTCAAATGGCCTGCCCTGAGGGTGTGGAGTTGGTCAAGCAGTTGGTTCACTCGAGTCACAAACACTCCCTATAATCCTTAGAAGAGGGACTCATTTACTTCCATTTTTGCATTTGGGTTCCCCCTTCCTTCCAATTGGAGGTATTCCACGCACATCATGATCCCCTCATGTTTGTACATCCTGGTAACAAGAAATGCATCAATTTGATCAAGTGAACCTTTAATTGGGTGGGACTGACCAAAGAGGTCCCAGCTTGGATCGCCAATTGTGTTACTTGCACTAGGGCCAAGTCAGATCGCTCCAGAAAAAACAGCCTCCTGCACCCCTTACAGCAGGTGGAAGGTCCATGGACCTCAGTGTCTGTGGACTTTATTGTTGAACTCCCCTGTTCTAATGGGTTCACAGCGGTGATGGTAATGGTGGATTGTTTCACAAATTTTTCCCTTTTTATCCCTTGTACTTCTGTATTTATGTCAGAAAATACTGCCCATCTTTTTGTAAGCCATGTGTTTTTGATGTTCAGCCTTCCCCAGGAGATCATTAGTGACTGGGGTTCACAGTTTACCGCATGGTTTTGGAGTGAGCTCCTCTTGATCCTGAAAATATCCCCCTGTTGATCCACAGCGTATCACCCTCAGTCCGATGGACAGACTGAGCTGGTTAATCAAGTCCTCAAACAGTATCTGCGTTACTATGCTGCAGCAGCGCAGGATAATTGGGCTGGTGACTTGCCCCTCGCTCAATTTGCTTACAATAACAGGACCCAGGCATCCACAGGGTTTTCCCCTTACGAAGCAACGTTGGGTTATAATTTTTCATTTTTGGTCAGGCCGTGCTTGTGGCCTGAGGTTCAAGCTGCCGCAGACCATGCTGCCCATATCCGATTGACTCAAGCTTTAGTGCAGGAACACCTCACCAAAGCCATCAATGACTACAAGCGTTTCGCGGATTGCAAGCGCCTTCTGGGTCACACTTTTATGGTGGGTTTCTATGTCATGCTCAATACCCATCATTTGCAAATTCAAACCCCTTCCTGCAAGTTCGCCAGCAAGCACTCAGGCCCCCATTTAGTGGAGGAGGTATTGGGTAATGGGGCGTTCTGACTGAAGTTTCCTGCGCATTGGAAGCAGCACCCTGTTTTCCATGTTTCCCAGCTGTTGCCCTTCAAGGGTGCAATTCCCACAGAACTGGAACCGATCATGATCAATGATGGGGAATAAGCCAAGGTAGAGGCCATCCTGGCATCCCAGAAGTCGCGACGTTCCATCCAATATCTAGTGGCCTGGAAAGGGTATCCAGCCTACAAAATAGTTGGGTCAAGGCGCGCGATTGCGCAAATTACATGGACCTGGTCAAAGCTTTTCATAAATCCCACCCCAAGGCTCCCCGCCACCCCATAAAGTTGTGACAATTATGTCTATCAAGTTACCTAAGGCACACAAGAATGTGGCTCTGGTGCAGTTTCCCGGTGGTGGTGCCCTTCCTTTGGAAAAAGGAAAGGGTAATGTAAGTCCCAGGGAACGTCCCCTGGCTCTTGATTGGGCCATCTTCCCATTCCCAATTAAAAAGACACTGAAGAGGATGGCGGTACCCCTTGTTACTCAGGGCAATCTCGCTCACATAGTAGATGAGCAATGGGTAACAGCTCTTCCTCTTTGGATCCCACCCCCAGTACCCACACTCACCTCAGCAGAACTGTTGCAGGGAATTAGAGAAATCTGCGCCAAGATTGTCAAATTGAAATTGGTCAGATCTATTTTGAGTGACAATCTGGCCAATGCCTGAATCTCAAATGGCTGGAAAGGCATGAAGACTGAGGTATCATTCAGAATGCCCAATGGTTCCAATTCAATCAATATTCCAATGGAACTTACATCAGGCACCATCGATGAGGGTTCAAAGCCCTCTGTTGGCAATTTAGGCGTTGCGGCCAATGTGATGCAATTGACCAAATGGACAGTTCAGCAACTGAGAGCGGGTGGGTTGGGCATCCTGAACCCATTCCCAACCAAATGGACCCACCCCTATGTGGGGTAGCCTTAAAGGATTCCCATCACTCATCAGGCTGAGTGCCATCATGCCAACCATCAGAAATGTAGTCAAACCCTGGTTCAGACATTTGAGGTCAAACTGACAGCGACTTGGCCCACCGTTAAATTTTGTGATGTCAGTTCTCAAGGAACAAACCCGCCTATTCCCGAACAATTTGATGGGTAGGCCAAAATTGTGGGACCTGATCCCAGCTTGTCACTACCCCAAACAACCACTATTTAATCAGTCACATGGCACTGAGAAAATTGTTGGTCAATTTTCTTCCTTTTCCTTCAATAAAATTTTACCAAAATATAAACAATTTTTATTTTTTCTTCTGACTGTGTCCCTGATGGCATTTCCCTGGTGGCCTGTCAGTCCATATACTGGATGGGCTCTACCAGTACTCTTGGTCACTATGGCCCCCTCTGTCATCAATTGGGCTCAGCGAGTCCAATATTTTTGACTCTACAACCCCATTATCACTAACTTCCAGCAATAATATATGGGGATCTTTTGGCTTATGTCCACCAATTGCAAGAGAGAATCCGCCTCCTTGACACCCCGGTTGAAATGGCTCCATATGCCAAAGATCTCATCAAAACTATCTCAGTGATTCCACCCCCTGCAGCAAGACCCCCTGGGTTGGGAGTGGGTTCAGTGTGGTTCATTGTCAGGATCATTCTCACCATGTTGCTGCACCAACACTTTGTCATTTCCCAATGCCTGGCTCCATATCAAGTCGTTCAGTCAGCAATGCCTCTGGCATTCTGGCTTGCTTTTTGGGTGCTTATGCATCCTGACTGGCAGGCTGGTCTAAACTTCTTCTGCTGTTTCCATGACACATTTCTCACAAACTCACTCAAATATATTGAATATATCAGACCAAAGGTTTCAGATGTCAGTCAGTGAATATGTTTTATTAAGAGACTAGTTGCATCAAAAAAACAAGAATGTCACAATTGACATTGGCAAATAATGACATCATCTTGTGAAATGGAGGCAACTGTGGGCAACAGCAGAGGTGATGGGAAAGGGATCAATGGCACTTGGGCATAGGTGCAACTGGTCCACAAACAGTGCATTGTGCAAATTGTTCTTGCTGGCCCAGGGATTGGCATGGCAGCCACTCAAGTGGGCATGCTTGTGGGATCCGCCAATGGATGCCACAAATAATTTGTTTAAAATGGGAATTTTACTTTGTAATAAAAGTAATAGATAACGCTTGTTAAAGTTTTTTATGTTTTTTATTGTTTAGGCAGGGCAAAACCAAGAAAGGCCCTTTTCTCAATACTAGTTTTTCCTATTTAAACTAGTTCAGATTAGAGACCATGGGTATTTGAGGCAAAAGAATATAAAGCTGAGTCATCTAAATTAGGAATTATAGGTTTTTGGCCTATCAGAACGAAGATAAAATTTTTGAGGCAAAATTGACCCATGTGGTAACGATTTGATAAATTGTATCCAATCACCGGTGAGTAAAATCTTCTCACATTGGCGGTGGTCAGACTCAGGTGGTAATGATTGGTTGATTCGCACCCTATCATCATCAAGTAATATCTTCACACCTTGGAGGTGGTCAAATTTGGGTGGTAATGATTTGTTAATTTTTACCCTATCAGCATCAAGTAAAATCTTCTCACCTCAGCAGTGGTCAGACTCGTATGGTAATGATTTGTTAATTCGCACCCAATCATTGACAGGTAAAATCTTCTCACCTCAGGAGGGTTCAGATCTGAGTGGTAATGATTTGTTAATTCGCACCCAATCATTGACAGGTAAAATCTTTCACCTCAGGGAGTTTCAGATCCGTGCAATATTGAACTCCTTGAATTTAGCTGAGAAGTCAGAGTAATTCTATTATTAGTTATTACCTTTTTAAGCTGATTTTTGTGATAAACCATATTTTTCTGATGGTTAGGATTCCACCGAGAATCCACCAAGTTCTTTTCACTGTGGGTACTTATATCATTGATATCCACAATATTATTTGATGATTGGGCAGGAGATGGGCCAATCATAGTAGCAGATTTGGGAGCACTAATACCTCCAACATTCTTTTTCTTAAGTCGAAAAGGAGAATGTCTGACATTGCCCCCTCAAGAATGCTGGGAGGGGTGCGGAGCTCATTGGTAGCCTGCCCTTCTTTAGTCACTGTTTTTGTGTGGTTGGTATACATGCAAGTGTATTCCTTCTTTCGGGGTTCTGTATTGGCTAGAACTAAGGGGACTTCATAATTGAGCAACGACAAGAACCCTTGCTTCATATTGATAATGTCGTCATACTCAATCATAACCTGAGTACCTATAAGCATATCATAAGCGTTGTTATTCAAAGCCACTGCAGGGGCTGATAGAATAAGCTTCCCAATATGAATGAGAAGTGACGAGTAAGCACCAAGTGCGCGGGTGTTGTTGGGACCAGTGGTTCCAAAGTCTTGGTTGTACTCCAAGTCAGGTGCAAGTTTGATTTTTTTCATCAACTTGGAGGAGATTACGTTCACTGGGAGACTGTATCTAAGATAGCCATCACCCAAACTTTTTGAATAACCACTTCAACCTTCATAAGTATCCCCCCAAAAGTGGGTGATAGCGCTAAGACCTCCTTGAGATGGAAATTGGAGGTTAATTTACACGCGGTCTTGGGGTAATTTTTCTGGATGGACTGCATGGTATGGCCATGCTGGATAGGGCGAATAAGGTGAGACAACACCTCATCTGCATTGCTGGCAGTATCAATGACAATTGGCTCCCCTAAAACTTGGCAGAGATACATCTCTTCAGGTATGGTGGCTTCATCTACTCCTCCAGCATTCAAGCGATTGGGAACTTCCACTTCAGCAGGTGCTCCTACAACGTAATAGCTGACCTCATCTGTATCCCCCTCAGAATCATCCCCTGGGGTATTTGTAACGTGAGGTAATAGCATAAGTTTTTTAGTGTGTCAGGCACATGAGATTTGTCAGCAATAGGCGTGCCTTTCCCTACGCTGACATTTCTTTTCCCTGCTCCTGTTCCTAGGCATCAGCTTTCTTTTTCCAGCACATAGCCTCCTTGTGTCCAAACTTGTAGCAGTATTCGCATTGAGGGCGTTCAGGACGTTTTGCTTTGGGATTTTGCGCTTCAGGGCCCATTATCTGAAGGGGCTCCTTCTTGTCTTCCATAGCTAGGGCTCGAGGCTTAAGCTTTGAATCTTTAATAGTTAAAGCGTGAGGACGAGATACCAATCCACATGGAACTTAAGCCTTATGGAAATCGGCGACATCTATTAACGCTTCCTTAATGTCTTGAACAGAATGGAATTAGCGTTTAACTGAGGTGATGTGCATTGCTAGCGGAGGGTAAGAAGCCACTCCAGTCAAAAAGGCGGCTACAACATCATCCAAAGTCAGCATCTTTGAGGTTAACAACGTCTGTGCTTCCATATAGAATCATTCCGCAAAGGCGACCATTGACTCTCCTTTTCAGATACTCATACGCATAAAAGCTTGCTTTTTCATACTTAAAGCCTGTTTTGAACTGAACGTGTTTATGAGAGCCTCTTTAAATTTGGCCCAGGTGCTAAGAGCATCCATATGTGGGACCATCACCTCCTGTGCCATGCGGCCCAAACAGGAAAGGATATGTTTGGCCTTCTGACGATCAGTCGCCCCTTCCATAGCTGCTTCATAAACGTATAAAAACGAAGCAATGCTGCCCTCGCCGGGGATAAACTTGTCTTTAAACGTTGCTTTGAATGAATTATGGTCATTCCCAGTAAGGGTATGAATAGCTGGAACTTCTGCTTCTGATGTTTCAGAGCGGTAGCTTAACTGATCAAAGGTCCGCAAAAGGTGATCAAACTGGTCATGCATGGCTTCAAGCCGGGTTTCCATTTTAGAGAGGGCTTCTAGGGGCCCAGATTCACATAGTCTCAGTTGAGCTTTGATCCCTGCTTTATGAGTTTCAAGATCTTCCACTCATCTCTCCATTGCATTGACTTGAAAACAGAGTTGTGACACCATTGAGCTTAGGTTTAATTGAGCAGTTTCTACAGCTTTCACGTGGTTCTTCAGCTCTTCTTTCATTTATTTACACCCTTCATCGTCACGAGAGTGGGAGCTGGGGCCTTATACCCCTCCTCAATCTGTTCATACTTCCGCTCAACCTGCGTTAGTCAACTATATACTTCCTTCAACAGCACAGGGCTTTCCAGCGAAGCTTTTATCCCTTTTTCTTCAATTTCACATTCAGTCAGGCGACGTGCCAAATATTTGGTATTTTCAAATGAAGCTTTGAGAGCTAGCTCCCTTTCTAGCTGAACAACCTTGGCCGTGAGGGTGGTGGTGGCACTAGATGGTTCAAGCAACAGATGACGTTCAAGCTCATCAACACGCGAAAAGGCCTGAATTAACTGCCGCTCCACCACAACCACATGCTGTTCATATTTATCTTGAAGGACGGAGTCAGGGGCTGAAAGGTCACGATGTGTTTGCTCATTTTGCTTTTCAAGTTCTTTATCAAACTCCTCCAACAACGAGCGGGTGCTAGCGGAGGATGCATTCAGTTCATCCCAGAATATCTTCATGGCCTCCTCGACATACCTTACAATCCCAGTGTCCATAGTAGTAAGTCAGTCATGCAGCTGTATGATGAAGTTGCGATTAGCTTCCACACCAGATCTAACTGCTCCAAGATGTTTGGAGGTCAGTTGATACAGCCTATCATAGGCTAAATTCAAAGCTGCATGGGTATCTAGGTGTTGATGAAGCTCTTCATGATGGCTAGCTAAGAGATGCATCATATGGACCAAGGCAGGGTGAGCAAACTTGTGTATGTAGGTGGTCAAATTTGTAAGCTGACCATAGGTCTCTGGGAGGATATTAGTCTCATAGAGAAACAAGTGGCGTTCCTCTACCAACGATGCTCGTTTATGAGATGCAATGTTGCCAGGGTTAAGGATGCCATGAGTAAGGTCTCTCACAGCTTCAGTGGCTGGCCAAGTGATGCAATGAGACTCAGGTATTATTATGTGCTCAAATTGTTCTTCTTCAAATATCAAAGCAGTAGGGCTGTCCATTTGATCATCATCTTCAGTCCCTTCCCCATTTTGCACCCAATGGGTGACACTCTCCATTTTTTTGTTAATAATTATCAAAGTATTCAGGGGGTTCATCCCCTGTAGTGAGCACCAGTCTGTGGGATCCGCCAATGGATGCCACAAATAATTTTTTTAAAGTGAGAACTTTACTTTATAATAAAAGTAATAAATAACGCTTATTAAAGTTTTTTATGTTTTTTATTGTTTAGGCAGTGCAAAACCAAGAAAGGTCCTTTTCTCAATACTAGTTTTTCCTATTTAAACTAGTTCAGATTTTGAGACCATGGGTATTTGAGGCAAAAAAATATAAAGCTGAGTCATCTTAATTAGGAATTATAGGTTTTTGGCCTATCAGAACGAAGATAAAACTTTTGAGGCAAAACTGACCCATGTGGTAATGATTTGATAAATTGTATCCAATCACTGGTGAGTAAAATCTTCTCACATTGGTGGTGGTCAGACTCAGGTGGTAATGATTGGTTAATTCGCACCCTATCATAATCAAGTAAAATCTTCACACCTCAGAGGTGGTCAACTTTGGGTGGTAATGATTTGTTAATTTTTACCCTATCAGCATCAAGTAAAATCTTCTCACCTCAGCAGTGGTCAGACTCATATGGTAATGATTGGTTAATTTGCACCCAACAATTGACAGATAAAATCTTCTCACCTCAGGAGGGTTCATATCTGAGTGGTAATGATTTGTTAATTTGTACCCAATCATTGACGGGTAAAATCTTCTCACCTCAGGGAGGTTCAGATCTGTGTGATATTGAACTCCTTGAATTTTGGCTGAGAAGTCAGAGTAGTCCTATTATTAGTTATTACCTTTTTAAGCTAATTTTTGTGACAAACTGTATTTTTCTAATGGTTAGGATTCCACCGAGAATCCACCAAGGTCTTTTCACTGTGGGTACTCATATCGTTGATATCCACAATATTATTTGATGATTGGGCAGGAGATGGGCCAATCATAGTAGCAGATTTAGGAGCACTAATACCTCCAACATTTTTTTTCTTAAGTCAAAAAGGAGAATGTATGACAATGCTCACAGGTTCTGCAGGCACTGGTGTGGCAGTTAAAAAAAGGTGTGCCAGTTTCAAGTGAAGTGGAACTCTGAATGGGTATGGAGTTATGGGTGCGGTGGTGCAGCAACAGTAAAGTTGGAGGAAGGATCATGGATAAACACCTTGGAGGCATGTTAAACTTTGAATGAGTACATTGGTGGGGCAGCAAAGTATAAATTCCTGAAATTAATGTAATAGATGCAATGTCCTCACAATGGCCTAAAACAGGGAAGGCTCAGCGTTTCCTAAGTGCAAAAAGCTGGTGTTTGGGACCCAAACATTTTATTTGTGTTAAAAAAAGGCTTGTGCAAGTGAGCCAAGAACATTTAGAATTTTAAGATAAGGTTCACTTGAAATATAGAAAATGCCATAATACCAATTTTTAGGGAGATCATTATGCATGGGGTTGTGCTTACTTCAGAAGGTTGATAAAAATCTTGTTCTGCACTATTATATTGAAAAATCTATCAGATAAGATTAGGATATTAGTTAAGAAGTCAGCAGATATTATATATTAGAATGAGCTACAGAAATAACCATTATTTTACTAAATGTATTACTATTTTAGTTGAATCAATTTTATACTTTTAGATTATTAAAATACTAGATACAGTTTCTATTACATTACTTAAGCACTTTTATTTGGCTACATAAGTATAATATGTAAAGATTAGATATGTAAAGCATATTATTAATCAAATTTATGATTTTTTCTAAAAACTCTAACAATAACTTTATTATCAAAATTATACCATGTTATACAAAATATTACTTAGAGTATAGTATACTAAGTGATAGCTATCTTTAAGTCAATTTTTATATCCAAAGTTAGAAAGATAGACAGATAACAATATATAAAGCTTACCTACTGCTATTAGAAGCTATATGTCTTTATTTTCAATTAAAATATGTTATAAAATTAAAGTAACTAATTTAAATTATATATAAAAATATAATGGATAAAGGAGGGTGGTTAGTCTGACAGGGTAATTCCTGCTTCCACTCAAGTGCGGGGTTTGTTTAACACATGTTCGAAACCTGTACTGGCTATAAAAATTTTTTGTTGTGGTATATTTATCCCAAGGTCAACCTGCCTCAATTACTTTTTTAATATAGTGATTAAATTGAAAAGTCTTCTATTGAAACTTGCTGTAATTGAATACTTGAATTTGGTATATGCAAAAGATTAATAGAATATAAAACTATAAAATATATATCAATATCAATTATACTTATTATTTTGATCCTTTTTTAGGTTGAGGGATATGCATATAAAATAACATGATAAATCAAAGGATTAACTGAGAGACTGGAAGATGATTTAATAATTGGTCACAATTTATAAAAGTAGGGTATTTAGTTTAGTATTAAAAAATTCTGCAAATAACTTTTAGCAGAACATTGCTATGAGCATGCAAGGGTGTACTAAAATTGGTTCAGTAAATTCAGAGTTTCCTGTAACAAATGTAGATCCTCCTAGAATTTTTATTTATGTAGATATTGTTGTGATTGCATTACTTATCTTCTCAGCCTAGCTTGGGTCAAATGAACACCAATCTCTATGTCAAAAGAGTATCTGTAACTCTCTCAATCTTTAAAAGGTAGCACAGATGCACATCCACACAATCAGGGAACAAGCCACTAAAAGTAAGGGGAAGAGTGCATTGAAAAAGGTGTCAGTACACAGGGGACCCAAGGAGAGGGTGTACAAAATTGTGTAAAATACTAAATATACTAAAAATGCGAGGACCTGGTTGACTCCATAGGGGATCTTATAAACAAATGCAAATCAGCATTGGAGTTCTTTGGCGCCTTGATTTGGAGGGGTACAGACTTTCCTAAGGGGGAAATTAAGTTCATAGATAAATTTAAACAAGATAGATTGATCTGTATACTAGAGACCTCTAAGAGGTCTGCAAAGAGATCAGATCAAGGGGACATATGATAAGTTAAAGTGAACGTATTTTTTATTAAAACCAAGTCAAAAAACAAAAAGGATGGTATCAAAAGACTACTTTTTAAAGAGTCAATGGTATCATTTTCCATCATGTGCGGCAATGCACCTAAATCAACTAATAAGTGAGGACAACCACCCATTGTTGTACTGTAGCTCAAGTAAGCTAAGACTTGGATGATTGATTACATTTGGTTTTTACATTGCTGGCAATATGGTAAACAAAACGGTACTTAAAGCCCCATTTCCCAAGCAAAAGTGATGTCCCATCTAAATTAAAAAAATAACTGGTACACTTCAGTGCTGAGGATGTGATGCTCCTGCGACCATCACGTGCACCTCAAGAACAAACTTGGGAATATTTTGCCCTTACCTAGAGTTCGTTCAGGGTGTGTTTAAAGTCAGACAGGTTCACTATCTTGATCCTCTTGGCCTCTTCCCACTCAGCTTTATGGTACAATCTTTCCCCACAATTATATAATTTGACCATGACTTTACTCTCCCTTTCTTTTGAGGTTCCACCCCTCCTGTAAGTCTGGGGGAGCGCCCTCTCCAATTGGACTGGGTGGTATTCCCGTTCCCATCAAAAAGGGTCCAAGAAGGCCAGCTGCCCCTCTTGTCTCCCAGGGCAACCTTGCCTATGTGGTGGACGAGCAGAGGGTAACAGCTTACCCTTTAAGGACCTCACCACCCATCCCAGTATTAACTTCAGATAAATTAATTATGTGAATTAAGAGGATTTGTGATGAGCTAACGAAAATCACATTCTCATGGGATGAGATTTTCAAATAAAATCAATGGCAATGAGCCTTTGGCATCAAGGTCCAAGAGCACCAAAATTATTGGGAATGAGGCCTGACAGGCGTGTACTTTTGATGATTAAAGTCTTTAATGTCAAATCTTTGGGGAAACTTGACAATGACATCAGTCCATTGGGAAATGTTGCTGACAGTTTGAAACTCTCCCCAGAAGCATTAAAATCCTTATCTGATGAGTCCCGCTTGGTCAAATGGACACCAAAGCAACAAGGTGCGAGTGGGTTAGGCGCCCTAAACCCGTTACTGACCTCTTAGCACCGCCCTAAGTGGGGTGGCCTTGGGAGGTTCTCATTGTTTATTGGGAGAGACTCCATTTTGCTAATTTTCAGAACAACATTAAATTTATAACTTGGGCATCTGTGGACAAACGGACAGCAACTTGGCCTGATGACAATTTTTTCAAAGTCAGTTTTTATATAAGATTTGTTTTTCTCCCCCCTCGTCACTTAAATTTTTCTGGGTTAAAACAAATCTCAAGGGCCTGATACTCTGCTTTCCTTATCTATTCACTAAATTGTTCATCTATTTAAGCATTAATAGCACACTAAAGGAATGATGATTTATTCTCTTATTTTTAAATTTATTAAAAATCTTTCTGTACTCAGATTTGCTTTATTAAGTTCAAAATTTTTCATTGCCAAATCCCCTGTGGAATCTGCAATGTGGATTAGCATCCCAAGTATTGAGTGAGCCATCTCAGCCATATTCTCAACAATAATCTTTACCATAGTCACTTGTCCTATCGTCAAGGTTTTGCTGTATTTTCTCCTGGTATCAGAACTCCCTACATCTAGGATCATTGGCCCAAGGACTGCAACAGCTTAATTCCTCACTGGGTTTTTTTTCTCATTTATGTCCCATAGGCACTCTGTTGATTCTTATCTCCCAGATTATTCAAATGTTGTTTGAGTGACAATGTCCTAGGCATTCTGGCTCGCCTTTTTGAGGCTTTTACATCCCAATTGGAAGGCCAGTATAGACTTTATCTGCCGTCTCCCTGACACCACCTCCAGGAGCGCCATATAGGAATAAGTTCTTTTTGAGCAGGGACCAGCTTCATGGCGGCAACAACTAAATTTTTGTCTTGGTACATTCTGCATCAGGTAAACATTTGTGGAACGAATCAATGAGTCTTTGGCATGGACACAGTCACATGTTGGGACCCAGCTATTCTTTGCAATGTCAAATTAATTTCACAACATGAGGTACTCCAGTGTTAACCTTATATGATAGTAAGCTACATCCTCCACTACTTCCCACTATTGGGTCCCCTCCATAAGGTTTGTCTCCGGAGTCTCAGGTGAGGAGACCATAAACAAGATCAGCTTGCTTTCATAAAACACCACAAAGATCTGAAAAAATGGGAATTTCAACTGGTACAAGGTATGACACACCTTTCTGAAAATGTAGTAAGATCCTATCATCTTATAGCCCCAGATTTTTGGATGGCTACTTGATTGAAATTTTTCTGTTTTCCATCATCACAAGATCTCCTTCCTTGTATGCAGGCCCCACCCATCTCTTACCATCTGCATTCTCCTTATAGATCTTCATGGCGGCATCCAAATTGGTGTTGAAACCTTAAAGTACTTCCTTAATGGACTTGGTGAGGTCAACCTCTGCTTCCACCTTGGATCCACTACTGGGTTCCATGTTAAAAGAGGGATAAACCCATAATTGGTGAAGAAGTGAAAACACTCTTTGAGAGCATGTTGGGCGTTGTTTGCCAAGAAGATAGCAAGTTAATTTTAGACCGACCTTCCAACTGAAGTGACAAAGCGCCCAAATGACAAATCCAAATGCCAGTGGCACTGATACTTGTGTGACTGTTATGAAACTAGGAAGGCATTTCGTCATTGAGTATTTATAAGCCATAGTTGTGTATAGGAACCTAGCGAAAAACCAGGTGAACATGGCCATGGGCCCCGTGGATTGTGTAAATATAGGTGGCCTCACTGCTTGTGTTCTGCTCGCTTAACTCTGGGGATTTTAAACTTGGGGCGTCAAAAGGGGTGTCTATTGCATAGTTCTGACACTAACCAGTTAGGCTT
>JAKSZP010007435.1:0-24789 GCA_022478985.1 Massospora cicadina
TGATCATTCATCATATCCCTTGTTATATCCTGGGTCTTTTCTGGTAATTTAATAATAATAGTATACTTTATAAATTAGTCTTTACAATACAGATATAATAGAAAAAGACTTTTCTCTCTCGTTGCAAACACTTTTTCAACCTATTCAATTCAAGACTAGATCTAGTTTGATAATCTCATAGAGGGGATTAGTCTGCGCCCATGTCTGGGAGCAGTTGGGCAAGCAAGGCAAGAGGAGCAGGCGGAAGGCCCGCGACCTCTAATGTTTGAAAACGCCCCGGAGAATCCGCGGAATAGAAAAAAATCTAAAAAAACTGGCGGTCACAATTTCCCCGGAGATACTCACGTGGCAAGCACGATGCAACCAGTACATCATCACGCCACATTCCCAGCCACTTTTGTTGGTGGAATTCGGAGTCCGTGTGTATCTGGACATCCAAAAAACGGCCCTATGGGAAAAATTTTGTGAAGATGTACACAAAATTTTCCCGACCACGGTGTATGTTGCACCTCACTCCATGTCGCGTGGTTGGCTGGACCTAGGTTTTGAAAACAAAATAGCAGCAGACGAGGCTGCAGCGGTGCGCATAGTGGTTGACCTCCCCAAAGGGCAACGGGTTGTCAAAACTAAATGCACCAGATGGACAAAATCTTACCAAATTTTCCTCACGTTTGACTTTTTGCCTACTACGGTAAAACGTGACATTTTGGAGCAACACCTGAAAGATGGTCTCGCCATATATGGCGAAATACAATCTTTCAAAATGCAATGTTTCACGCTGATGCCACACCTGTGCACTGGCAAAGCCATCACAGTTCTGACCCCAACTGAGGAGATTGCAAAGGACCTAACCCAGATCCTGCACTCCACCTTTATTGACATTGCAGGGCATACCACCCAGCCATTCTGGGTAACCGTGGACAGCGCGCCCCCCATTTGCACCCACTGTGATGCGTTAAGCCATAAGGCGCACGCGTGCCCCATCAAAGAGGGCGTCACATTCCAAGAGCACCCCTTGGCAGCCATGACCAGTGGAGAGGTGCACTACGAACCAACCGTAAGCACCAAGGAGGCTTTCCCATGAGGAGCACAAGGCTGCTACCTATTGGTAAAGCCCATTTCCCCGCAGGAGTGGAATAAGGCCAAGCAGGCCCATAGGGCCACAGCCAAGGAAACGGCCAAGGCCAACACCACTATCCCACACTCACAACGCCAGGAGGACATGGAGACCTTTGCGGTGGAAGCAACTTGGGAATCCATCACCCAATCAGATTGGGAGGCCCAGGCTGAATGGGCCACTCAATCCGAGGATCCGATGGGAGATTTGATCTCACCCAATTGCTGCACCCAAGCCCCAGTTGAAACTGACTTGGGACCTATCCCAACTGAAAAAATTTTTTTGCCCCACTCAACGGTACACCAAACTTATCCAAACCACAAAAAATTCATCCAACATCAGGAAAACAAAAAGCGAAGGCCAAAGCCAACGTGACTCTTTCTGCAAAAATTAACAAAAACCCCGATAGCATTGCTGCTAATACCTGCGCTGCTGTGAAAGCCCGTGGGGACCTGGAAGAGGCTGGTGGGCCTGGGGGCCCACCCCCTCGCACCTAAGGTGCGAAAGGGGGAAACCTTCACCCTAGGGACGCTGAATATCACCGGACTCAAGGCCTCCCCATCCCAGGCTAGGAAACTGAGTTTTTTACAAAACAATTTACCTGTGGATATCCTGGCCATCCAGGAGTCCCACTGTCCATGAGGTTCCGAGGAAGCTTGGAAAACAATGCTCCTACCATCCCTATCCTTTTGGTCAAAGCACTGTGGGGTGCTAATTTGGAAAAACAATTTTTTCAAATTTACATCTTCAGAAACATTCCTAAATGGCTGAGTGCTCATTGTCACCTTCTCATGGGCTGATGTTGCACACACAATCATCAACATATATACCCTAAACGGTGCACATGAGCGTCGGGAATTTTTCTTGTTGGTCAAATCCCTCCTGCTACCCCCCAATTCCTTCCTAGTTGGTAACATGAACTGTTGGCTAACCTCACCAATGGACCGGTGGCCACCCTCAACCCATGCCCCACAGGGTCACGTAGAACTACGCGTTCTAAAAGCCACCCTTGGGCTAAGGGATGCGCTGCCACAACATGCCCCACTGCTCGAAAACATGACGCGTCCCCACATCCATAATGGCCAATTAAGGTCCATGACCTGCATTGACCTTATTCTAGCGCTGGCGAAATTCCAACCCCACATATCCCACTTCAAAACAATGAAAATGGAATTCTCCGACCACCGACTGGTCTCAATAACATACCACTTATGCGTCACAGTTGCAAAGGCCCCACATTGGTGCAAAATCCGCCCCCCCGAGCTCGTGTCAATAGGATTTCTACGTGGGTGGAAGGGGCAACTTTGGCGAAATCGTTTGTTGCACCATTTTGCGCGGACCCCATTTCCACATGGGCAACTTTCAAAGAAGACACCATCCGCCACTATCGCCATCTCTCCTCCAGATGCTCACGAGCCACATCAGCAGTTATATCACGCGCATTGGCAGAATTGGCCCACTTGGAGTCCAACATTTCAGCCACAGGATATAGCCCTGCATGGGGCCAGAAGTGAGCGGAGGCAGCCGCCCACCTCAACGCACTCAAAAGACAACACAACTATCAGGTTTGTGTCCAATACAGGGCCACACGCATCACTAAAGGCGACAAGTGCACCGCATACTTCTTCAAAAAAATTTTCGCACCATGCCAGAGCATGGCCTGCACACAGGTGCGAAGATCGGATAATTCCATCATGGACACCAGCCAAAGTGGCAATCAAAATGCAAAAATATTACTCTGAGTTATACCGAGCTGAACCAATCCAGCCAGCTGAAATGGCGGAAATTCTCAACTGAGCTCATATCCGCACCGTTTTCCAATACCTGGAAATAATGAATTTTTTTTTTAGTACTAGATGGTTGGAAATAATGAATTTAATTACTCTGAATGAATTATGGACAGCCATTTGCGGTGCGCCAAACCGAAAATGCCCAGGCCCAGATAGCATTCCATATGAGTTCTACAAACAATATTTTAAATATATATACCCATTGCTGCTAGCCTCACTCAACCAAAGCCTGTTGGAAACGCGCCTCCTACCAGGAGGACAAGAGGCCTTTACTGTCACACTCTTCAAGAAAGGGGATAGGCTTGACTTAGCCAACTGGCACCCCATTTCTCTAACAAACACAGACACCAAAATGTTAACCAAAATCATGGCTAACTATTTAGGGACTGTAGCATCTGCCACCATCTCCCCAGAACAATTCGGTTTCATCCCCAGAAGGTCGATTTGGGATAACGTGCACTCAGTGGCTAATGTGTGTCAGTCCACAGCCTCTGGGGCACTTGTATTCTTGGACCAACAAAAGGCCTATGATAGAGTAAACTGGGAATACCTTAGGGCCTGCCTCCATCAATTCCGCCTACCCCCCGCTTCGTTAACTGGGTGATGCTGCTCACGGAATCTGCAACAATGGCAGTGCGTGGCCCAGGCTTCCTAACAGAAGTAGTCCGCCCTAAAAGGGGCCTGCGACAAGGGGACCCCCTCAGCCCACTCATATACAACTTCAGCCTTGACCCACTACTGCGAAATGGGAATGCCCAACTCACTGGGGTCCATGTGCCAGGCCAAACCCCAGTCAAGATGATGGCATTTGCAGATGATTGTGTAGTGGGGGTGTCTAATAACAAAGATGCATGCGCGCTTGAAACCCTCATCCAGGAATATTTCCGGGTAAGCAACGCGGCACTGAACGCTACCAAAACTGAAATCATCCTCCTTGGTTGGTTTCAGAACTGCTGGGCCCCAGCAAGTAGTTCCCAACCCGGCCCATCTGCTCGCCCACGTCCACACCTTACTAACTCAACACACACCGCTCCACTGGTGCTCCCCTTTGTGCCACGTCCTACCATAGGACCAGTACACCATCTGGGCGTGTGGATGGAGGCAGGCGGATACGCGTCAGCAGTAATGGAGTGCTGTATACTGGACAACGTGATGAAGCGAATCGCCTCTCTCAGAGCCCACCCTACTACCTCACTGGCAGGGTAGTTCTAGCCAACTCTATGCTCCTATCCAAAGTCTGGTTTGGAGCCCACGCCATCCCCTTCTCCCCAAGCTTCTTCAAATCCCTGTATGCTCTGCTGCAAGGATGGCTTTGGTCAGGCCACCCTCCACCAGTACGGCTAGAGGTCATGTTTGGCCCTCATCATCATGGTGGCATGGGCCTGCTTGACTTCAAAGCCCATGCCGCCAAGATCCTGGGCACCTGGATCGCGGCCGTCACTGCTCCTACACTACCATCCCAACACTGGTCCCGCGCAGCCCACTCCAACTTCTCCCAAGCCTTGGGCCTCAATAATCTATCAAACCCCCACTCCCTGATGAAATACCTCGCATCACACACATCGGCCACAGGTCCTCATGGGACTAAAACCCACTACAAACGAATCCTACTCTCCATGCGAAGCGCAGAGTGGAGAATTCATATTAGTGGACATACAACCCGAAGAGGCCGCCCCTCTCCTCAGTTCACACAAGAGGTACAGGGGCTACCCATCCATGATGGCGTGATCCCCATTCGACCCCAAGTCCTATCCAGGGTGGACTACCTGGACATGATGGACATCCCTTACTCCATTGAGACTCAGAAGACTATTTGGAAATATGCACACCATCCTCTGTTGCAGCCTCAAGTCCGCTCCCATGTGTGGCGCTGCCTGAGGCGGGTGTATCGTACAGCTGAGCGCTCTAACGCTTTACACTCATCCTGTGTCGTGTGTGGCCAGTATGGAACGCTGTTCCACCGCCTGGAGAAGTGCCCCACCTCTAAAGTGATATGGCGCGAAGTCCAACGTCTGCTGGGCCAGGATCAAACGCATCCCTTCAGTCTGTCAAGAGATATGTTTGCTTCATCAATGGCCTCCCCCCTTCCACCCTCCCTCTGTGCTCTGGTGGTTGCAATCGCCATGTGGACTATCCACACGATTGTCTTGGATGCCATCGCTGGATCTATCCCCACCCTCCCTGAAGCTGTCCACAGATTCCGGTCTCATTTGGTGGACCATTTTCAATTGTGGATGTTTGGATATCTCCCACCGCATCGCCGACAGCTGGTCTCCTCCTGGTTCCTAGTCTGGTTCATCAAATCAGACCCCTTCCTCCACACGTGCTCAATAGTGGCTACGGCCCCTTCACACGTTCCCTCCCCCTCCCCATAAGTGGCGTTCCCGCTGGCAACAAGAGATAGCATCGCTTCTCTGGGGTGCTTCCCCTAGTACTATGTTTTGTCTCGTCTGAGTCATATTTGGAAGTGTCCATCCCATGGTCAGCCTTCCCCGCAATAAATTTAAAAACAATACAGATGTAATGATTATTAAATTTATTTTAAGGAATTTTAACATCCACTATCAGGTTAAGTCCCAGTTATAGAAGATCATCAGGATCTCTGAAGCTTTACCATCAGTGAAATTCTTCCTATAAAATTTCATTACTAGTTATCCTTAAAGATCTGCCACAATTAATATGCCATGTTACCAATGACAAGTCTGGAAGCCTAAAAACTATAAAAGTATGTAATGAGCATCCATAATATGGACTCAATGCATATTTTCTCTAACTTTATATCAATGTTAAGAGCTTTATACCATCATGTTATTAAAAATTAAGATAAATAGTTATGTTACTGTTTCCATTCTAGTGCAGGTTTTGTTCAACACATGCAAAAAATCTGTACTGGCTACAAAAAATCTCAATGTGGTATAATTGTCCCAAGGTCAACCCGCCTCAATTACTTTAATTTAATTGGTTATGGTGTTCGCACCTCATTGCCCAGACCTCCACAAAGCAGTGGCTCAATCAGTGGCACAATTCCACAAAGGGCTTAGTACACTCAACTACCCCCTTGATTTCCCTAAAGCAGCAAAGGACAAGATTGACAGATTGTTGATCTATGCCAAAAAAGCTGTCATGCATGTAGCAAAACAAGTTGATTTTGGTCCATATATGCTAAAATCACTAGCCACAATTCACCCAATTTGGCCCAACTCCCTAATGCCCATATTCAAGATGGACATCACCTCACAGAATTAGATGAAGCTGTCTTCAGATTTGACCTTTAAGAAGTTAACCAAAATTTTTCACTGCCATCCACCCCCACCATGTGGATGCCCCAACACCATGGCTCTCCGCTTTTGTCCAATTCTACAACTATAATTATACTTTTTTATAAAAAATTCCTTAAGAAGAGCTGCCTGACTTCCCCTCAACCTCTGCCATGGTAAGTTAGCAGTGTTCTCCCCGCCTGGTTGGAGTTTTTGTTTAGGTTTAGGTTTTTTATTCCGTTCATTAATTTGTTCAGTTCATTTTGCTCATTGAGGTTTGGATGTATCCATCCCCTGATCAGTATATTCTAAATAAATTTTAAAGATAATTGGTTATATCAGCTGGTCTCCAACTGGTTCTAAGAATTTGACCTCTGAGCCTCATGCTTTACCAGGATGAGTCATGAACTCAATAAATAGTGAAATTAAACAATGCTGAGAAATTAGTTTGTGGAATATATATTTTTTTGAGCTGGTCTTACTTCTTGATAGGTTCATCAAAGCAATACTATTTTGGTGTAAAGGTTGTTAGCACCCTCATAGAACTCTACAAGCCACAGATACTAGCCATGGCGAATGAGAGAAAAATAATACTAGTAAGTACAGATGTATTTATATCAGATACTAAAGTCTAACGTGAATGTTTATATGTGGTCATGATATAACTTACTTACTAAATTGGACTAATATTGGAAGATTATGCAACAACCTACTCATTATACCAATCCAAAGCTTGTAAAACTTACCCTTCATTGCCTGGCATGATAAAAGCGCATATAGCTGGTGACTTATAATTAGAGGGTTACAAGAGGTAACTGCCTCTTTTTCTGGTTAAGTGCTTAACTTTTTGCCATTAAATTATTAAAGATTCACAGGCTGCTCTACAAGCAAGAAAATTACTTATTATTTTTCTAAGATTATACATCTATGGTGGTTAGATTTAAGGCTTAAAATTAGTTAATTCGGAGTAATTCTTATCTTAGGGCTTTCAAAACTTACTGGGATGAAGGGTTACCCTTAATGGGTATATTCTAGGAGAGAGGAATGGATTGCAAGGAAGGCAGCTTTATTAGCTGAATCATTTAAGAGGCTTAACAATGAAAAATTCAGATTATGTTAAGAGCTTATAGCCTGCCACTGCAACAGCTAAAGAAAGTAAAAGAAAGCTTATATTTGTATTAAATCTATTGCCTTCTGAAAAGCTCCATCTTTTTCTAAATAGTTAATGAAAAGAAAGGGATGAAAGCAGTGTCATTGTTTAAGTAAAAATGTCGGTGATGGGATTATTATTGATTAGCAATGATAGAAAGTTCTGCTTTTGATATCTTGCAATGAACACAGTCCTATTTCTGGCTATTTATGTTCTGAAGTATCATGAATCTTCCAAATATCTCATTGCGTTGAGCAATATACTTTTAGGTTAGCACCAAATTTTTAGAATTGTTACATCATGGAATGAGATAGGGAAATATTTAAACTCTTTCAAGCTGATCAGAAATGATCCTAAAGGTCTTACCACCATATACTTGCAGTGGAGGCTTTATGGTCTCAGTTCCAGGCTTTGATCGCCAAATGATATACCCATAAACATTACTTTTAGGTGAGAGTTTGGATACAAATTGGTTGATTCACTGTTGGTTATTCAGATCTTTTTAGAAGTTTTGAAAATATTGTAGGTCTGGATCTAGATTTCTGGACAAAATCATCATCCTTAACGACTAGTAATGATCTAACATGGGTATTCATAGTATATGTGGCTTGTTTACTCATCCTCAGAACACACAGGGAATTCCATGTGTGAGTAGCTTGAGCAACAATATCCATAGTCTGATTTCCTGATTGAGTATATGTCACATTGATAAATATTAATTATGGATGTGAGTTTATTGTTTACCCCATCAATTAGCTCTTTTAGGTTACGCTGGGAGTCATGTCCTTAATATATCTAATTGTTAAAAACTCATGATCATGTTGGGGAATTTGGTTGTGGCTTTGGCAAGAATGCTATAGTCATTGATAGCAAGCTGTGTTAATTATCAAGCTATCTAGTCTGAAAACTTGTTCCCTATATAGTTGCTATAATAGCAAGGTCACTTTACTTATTAATTGATCCCAGGGTTTGATATTAGTTAGTCTTGTTCATACTTCATCAAGAATTTTAAATGAACATTCAACTACCATACCCGCCAAGCTAAATAGTCATCAGTAGTATTAAATTTGGTTAATAGGCTATTACATTTGTAAATCATATATTCTTTCAGTGATATTAAAGTATTGAGGCTGAGAGGGCTTTGGTCCCAGACCAGCCTATAATACTCACGAGGTCTAGAAATTCCATATAAGTTTGCAGCATTCTGAGTAATAAGTCATATTTTATCTTGCCTGAACTTTAAAACTAAGTAGCCACATGAGACCATATTTATAAATGACAGGTATTTTAAAAGTATATAGGAGTCTTTATTTTTAAAAACCATATTATATAACAGCGTTACCATACATAAGAGCTAACCATTAGTAACGATTGAAAGTGAAAGATTGATGTAATTATATATAGATACCAAAGATTGGGTGTTACCAGCCTGGCATTCTTAGCCTACTAATTAAGTATAATAAGTACAATCTTATTATACCTTGAGCACCAGAAAATGCTACACATGACCCTTTTAAGCACAAGCTTATGAATTGATAATTATCAAACCTTAAGACACCCCATTATAGTTTGCTAAAATAAGGTCCCTTTTATAAATTTACTTGTCTCAATTTATTGAAATATCTACTTTATCATCGTGATGGCCCATATTTAATGTTATCGAATTTTTAATGCCAGTCAACCTACTCCTCAATTGATGAGAAAACCCTTACAAAAGTGATAGATCTCTGGAGAACATCTAACACTATACATAGTGGAAAAGCAAGTGACCCACTTCCATAGCTCTAGCCTTTACAAGGTCTTAGGGTTATCTCTTCAAGCAGGTTTTAATATCATCCTAGTAGGATTCCAAGTGAGCTCTTTCAGCCTTGTATGAGAAGTATACTACCTCAGAGATACCTTTAAATTTAGTGCACTTAATGCAACTGTTTTCATCCTTCTCCTTTAACATCTACCTGCCCTTGATTGGTATTACTTAAGGCACCCTGGACAGCTCAAGCCATAATAATTTGCTATCAGCTCACAGCTGCCTCACCTTTCTGTAGCAAAAACATGGTATCAATTTTGATTCAATTCTGGCGCCCCTCATCATTTCCTGTCATAATTAAGGTTATACCATCATCACTCAGGAGATTCAAGGTACATTGTTGTTAGGTTATATGGTAATTAATTATTCAGGTTAGACTGAGCTAATAAATAAACCAAATCTTGACCAAAGGAAATTAACTATTAATTGGGTCATTTCACAGGGCATAGTTACAAAAACAAAAAGGTATTTCTACTTCTGATACCCCTCAATGATTAAAAAGGTTTCTATTCCTTCCAGAACCAATTATAAAGCTTCCTCAAAAATAAAATAAGATCTTTCTGCTCAAGGGCACAGTATCTGTAAAGGAAGTATTTCCCTGAAAAGATCTTAAATATCATCAAATTAAGTAAGTACAATATGATTATAATCAATTCCTGACTAGTTTTTTTTTGCTAAAGTGCATTGTACTAGTGAAGACATATCACACTATGAAGCCCATTTATTATATAACAATCAATACTTTTATAGCCTTTAAAAAATAAGTTAACAGATCCTGTAATTCCGCAATAATATTTTTAATGTACTTTCTAGAATCCAGGTGAAGACGTACTTTCCTAAGGATATTTAAAACAAACATAAAAGAAGCTTATATAATGAAGGAGAATATGAGTGTGTCAAGTTAAGTCCACATCAAAAATAGGAATACCTGTCCCCAGTACAAGAGAGCAAGATTTTTTATAAAGTATCAATGACCTCTACCCCTACAGGCCCTGACAAACTATATATATAAGAGTCAACCAGACAAGGTTGCTGAGAATGTGGAAGCATTGCTTTATGGAACCTTACACTCCAGAGGAAAAACTAGCCAATTTGTTCCACCTGGTTTGTAAAATCTGACGTATTTGTATTTAACTGTAAGCTTTCAAGTACTGAAGTGGGAGTTGCTAAAATAAGATCTTACCTCCATATGTTTGTTCATCCTGTTATTTATCATCAGATGCAACTCTTGGGACTGCATCATGTTGAGATACAAAGACAATTTAATCTTTTTCTAACATCTCCATTCTCTCATTGTATTATAAAAGATTGCTTCCAATTTTGGTTGGGATTATTAAGACTCCATTGTATAGCCAAAGATAATCAATAAATTGTAAAACCATAAATAAATTCATTAATGGTTTTAGTGTATGTATACTCAAAGTAGTCATCCAGAAATTCTTCAACGCTTCAGCAAACATATACCAACAGTTTGAACAAAATGTAACTGAATTACTATCTCAACTAAATGAGAAACAGTAAACCTACAATTCATAAACCAAAGAATTGGTCACATGGATTAAAAAAACTAAATTGGAGTTAATTTATATTCTATTAAATATGTATGCCAAAGAAGCCCTAGACCTTTTCAGGTCTAAAGGATCTCAAAGACCAGAAGAACCTTAAAGCCCAGAAACACCCCAAGGACCACACGCTATACCCTGCATATTGAGTTATCTTGGAACAAGGGTCATAAGGCCAAATTTTAAATTTGGGATGATAATAAAGAAGGGTGGCTGTCAGGGAAACGGCATAAGAAGTTTAAACTGGCCTGAAAGTTGTGATGCATAAGCACCCAAAATGCAAGCCAGAATTCTAGAGCATTGCCGCTTGAACGTTGTATTGAGCAGGAAGTTGGGAAACAAAAGCCCAATGATGTGTGGTGGGTGTGAAAAGGAACATGGCAAGGAACCAAAGCAGTTACTACTCCAGACCTTGTGAACTTTGCTGCAGGGATTTGAACTAATGGGCTAGGTGCTTAGTGATATTCCATGGAAGGAGTTGACACTAAAACAGAGGCAAGGGGTTTATTCCTACATGAAGGTGAGATAAATGAGCCCACAGGACTCTAATCCTGGTGGCGGATGGCTTCAACAATGGGATTAAATTACCAGAAATTTCTTACTCAATAGATCCAGTTGACTACAGAGGGGGATAATGTGACTATCAGAACTGTTATTGCCCATCCAATGTAGAAACTTTTGGGCCACCATGTTAGTGCCATCAGGAGTTTGGCAAAAAAAATTGAAATAAAATAATTTCTTTTAGAACTTACAAAGAATTTTTCGTAATGTGAAAAATAAGAAATTGACCTACAATTTCCTCAGTATGATGCAACTGAATAAATAGTGTTTGATTTTAATCAGCTTATTAAAACGGGATCAGATCCCCTAAAATTTTTATCTAACCTGAAAATTTTTGAGAGTGGAGAAAAATGATTTTAATCTGAACTGACATCAAAGGAATTGGCGGCAGGCCAAGTCACACTTCATTTGACCACGACCGCCTGACCCAAGGCTTTACTGCATTTTCAGCAGTTAGCATAATGGCATCTGGCCTGTCGGGAAATGGAAATCCCCCAGGGCACCCCGCATAGGGGCGGTCACAATGGGTCAGAAATGGGTTTGGGATGGCCAACTCACCAGTGCCCAGTCGCTTGCATTCATTTGGCCAAATGGGCACTATCATTTGCTAACCCAGACTTTTAGAATGGGGGTTTTGATCTATCAGCAACAGTCCCTAATTAAGGCACATGCCCATCAGACACTGTCCCTGACAATTTGAGGGGAGTTTGGACTTGGCAACTGTACTGCTCAATGGCTTAATACCATTGGTGATTTTTGCTGAGATTCAATGCTTGTCCCATTCCACCCTTTAGTTACACGCCCATCAGGTTTTGTTCTCATAGGTTTTGGTTTAAGTTTAAAAACAATGACAATTCTCAATAACTAAATGCCATTGTAAAGTGTTACTGAGGTTTTTCCACTTAACTCTTCATCTAACAAATGAGCAAACCCGTCAGGGCTCATTAATGAGGTTGTAAGATATTTTGTCTTCAAGAGAGGGCTTGGCGCCATTATTTTATAAAGTCTATCCCGCTTGTGGGGATGACGTTTACTGATAATTCTGCACAAATTTCCCCAATTCGCTGAACTAATTTGGTGGAGGCAAGCGCGGGGACAGGGGGAGGAATCTTCAGAGGGAGAGCTGTTACCCAGCTCTCATCTACTACAGTGGTCCCCAACCTTTTTTGTGCCATGAACTGGTTTAATGTCAGAAAATATTTTTATGGACCAGCCTTTAAGGTGTGACAGATAAATACTTAAATATAAAATGATACAAATGGATCAAAAACTTTGGTGTACTATAAAGATAATTCTAAATGTGAATTTACTGTGCATTCATAAACAGCTTTATTAGCAGCGTCCTTGTAATATAGCACCAACAACATAAGATGAGTAACATCCTCTCCGCCTCCCAACACTCTCTTGTCGCTAAGGTAATGTTTAAACATGCCTTAAAAATAAGATACAACAAAAAAACAAATATAAAGTGCATGAAAAATAAAACTTACTATAACGCTAAATCAGTGGGAGCCCTGATCTTGTTTCTCTGTAATGAGATGGTCCCATCTAGGGGTAATGGGAGACAATGATACCCAAAGTGTGTTGCTTATGTCAGTCTACTCTGTAACTTTGATTTGGTTGCTTCCACTGCAAAAATCCCGCCTCACACAAATAGGATTTTTGAAATGGCAAAAGAGCTTTCAGTGCTTTTGTGAGATCTCAGGCTATTCTTCCATGACTTTAATCCAGAACACTGGCAGAGTTGTTGTCTTGAACATGCTCTTAAGGTTGCCATCATTTGCGATCTCCAGCGGTTGATCTTCTTCTTGCATAGACATGCTGAATTCACCTGGTTTGTTAACAAATGGGTCGTGAATCCATTTCTTGGCAGTTCGCAGGTCTTTTGTGGAGGGTTAGTATCGCTCAAACTCTTTCAAAAGCAAAGAAAGGTGATCTTGAACCAGCTGGGATAATGAAGGCTTGGGACCAGTCTCTTCCAAAATTCCCGCAAATGTTTGAAATATGTCAAATATACCTGCTGTTCATGCTCATCCCCACAATTCCAGTTTAGCTTTAAATAAAGCTACTTTATCTGCCAACTTGAAGACAGTTCTCATTCTAACCTGAGGTGACAGATTGAGTTCATGAGCAGGTTGAATATGTCGCACAAGTAAGTCAGTTTTGCAGCCCATTACTTGTCACTGAAATGTGCTTCCAGCGGTGACTTTTTTATGAGAAGATACCTGCAGCGGCTCTTGTAATTAAAGCACTCTGGCCAAAATCTCCCTTGGGATAACAATCTTATTTCTGTGTATAAAAGAAAGTTTCTGTGCTCCACGATCATCTCCTCACAAAGCTGCTTGAAAAGGCGTGAGTTAAGGGCGTGTGTTTTGATGGGGTTAATAACTTTAATCACATCATTAAATATGTTGTTATGTTCTAGTGGTATATTTCAGCTAGCCAGCATTTCCCTGTGAATGACACAATGCGTTGACTCACATTCAGGTGTAACCTCCTTAATCCGAGTAGTTAACCCAGACAGCCGTTCAGTCATGGCAGCAGCTCCATCTGTGCATATGCCAATATAAAAGGACCATTTCAGTTTTCCTGATATATAATTATCCAACGACTTAAATAGTTCTGCGGCTGTGGTTTTGGTTGACAATGATAGTGCACATAACATAATCTCATTCAAATCCTCCTGATAAATATACCTCACATAAACAAGTAATATTATCTTGTTGTCAATATCTGTAGACTCGCCAACCTGGAGAGCGTACCATGATGATATATTAATCCTCTCCAACAATTGTGTTATAATGTGATCTGCTATTTCCTCAGTGTGCTGAGTGACGGTGGTAGCTGAAAGAGGCACCTGTTCTATCTTTTTAACTGCAGCCTCTCCTAAAAGTTCATGACAAATGTCTTTAGTGGCTGGTAGGGTCAATTCTTCACCAATGGTGAATGGCTTCATAGCCTTAGCAATACGACTAGCCACCAAGTATGATGCTCTCAGTGCACTCACACTTGTTGATTAATGGCCCTCAGTAATTGCTTCAGTCCTTCTTGTTCCTGCTTTTTCTTCTAAAATACTCAAAAGGCTTGTCTTTTACTCAGGGTGCTTGGTCTCCAAGTGGCGAAGCAGCTTTGAAGGCTTCATTGCCTCATTAGAGAGCCAGTCGCCACATATTATGCAGAGTGGGCTTGGTGCGCGGGAATCACATGTTGCAATAAATCCATATTTTATTTAGGAGTCCTGATATTGTCTGTTAAATGCAGCTTTTTTTGAAGTCGTAGGCTCTTATTCTGTCTCCTCACTGTCCTTTTCCAATTCGCAAAAAAAATTTCCAAAGATTTTTGTTTTTTACTCATTTTGCTAAGTTGAGGGTAACTTTTAGCACAACGTATCACGTGACTGAGACAAGATTTAAGAAAGATTCATAGATAGATGTAACAGTGTGAATCCAGTCATGTTTGAAAAACAAAACATCGTTCAGACTCTGATAATAAATAACAAAAATAATGTAAAGTTATTTATTCTTTATCTGCGGCCCAGTACCAAATGGCCCACAGACCAGTACCAGTCCATGGCCTGGGGGTTTGGGACCTCTGATATACCACATTGGCCAGGTCACCCTGCGTGACGAGAGGTATAGCGTCTCTCTTTGGATCCTTTTTTATTAGGAAATGGGAAACTTCCCATTCCAAACAGAGGGGTCTCTTCCCTAGACTTACATAATCTTTTCTTTTGAAAAAGGGGGGCACCACCAGGAAACTGCATGAGAGCTACATTTTTGTGACCCTTGGGCAACTTAATCGTCATTAGAGTAGCAACTTTTGAGGGGGTTGGGGAGCATCGAGATGGACATTTGTAAATCCTTAACAAGTTCCATGCAGTTTGTACAATCATGGGCCTTGAACCAACTGTTCTCATAGTCTGGATAACTCTTTTTAGCTATGAGATATTTAACTGACCTCTGAGATATGCGGGATGGTAAAATGTTCAATACTTTGGCCTCCTCTGCATCCTCAATCACTATTGGCTCAGAATCCAAGGGGATAGTCTCCTTGAACGGGGACAGCTGAAATATGTTGAATCCTGGATGTTACTTCCAAAAAAATTTCAACTTCAGCCATAAAGCACCATTACCCAAGTCCTCCTCCACCAAGTGAGGAACCAAACGCTTTCTTGAAAACTTCCAGGAAGGTACCTGCATCCACAAATGATGCATGTTGAGCATGACATATGAACCCACCACAAAATCATGGGCAGGAAGCCGCTTCCCTTCTGTAAACTGCTTGTAGATTTTGATAGCTTTAGTGAGGTTCCTGCAATAAGGATTAACTAGACCTAATATGTTCAGCATGATGCGCGGCATCTGGGACCTCTGGCTGCAGACAAGGACCAACTGAAAATATGGGTTATACCCCAGGGTTGCTTTATATGGGGAAACCCAATAGAGGCATGCGTTCCATTATTATAAGCAAATTTAGTGAGAGGAAGGTCATTGCCTGGTAATCCTGTGCGTCTGCAACATAGCAGCGCAAATACTGTTTTAAAAGATCTGATTGACCCACTCAGTTTGTCCATTGGACTGTGGATGATATGCTGTTGATCAACAGGGTGTGATTTCTAAGATTGATAAAAGATCATTCCAGAACTGCACTGTAAACTGGGGCCCACAGTCGCTGATAATCTCCTGCAGGAGATCAACCATAGAAAACACATGGCGCATGAAGAGATGGGCAGTTTCTTCTGAAGAAATGGCGGAAGATCATGAAATGAATAGGGAGAATCTTGTAAAATGATCAACCACTACATCACTGCAGTAAACCTGTTAGAACAGGGAAGTTTGACAATATAATTCATGGACACTGATGTCCATGGACCCTCAGCCTGTTGTAACGGGTGAAGGAGGCCATTACTTCCTGATTTATTGGACTTAGCCTGTGCGCAGTTAACACAATTGGCAATCCAGGACAGTATTTTTTTTGACAAGTCCAACCAATTATAGGTACACTTAATCAAGTCAATGCATTTCTTATTATCCAGATGGCTGACTGCGGGGGGGTTGTGATGAGCCTGAAATACTTTGGCTCTAAAAAGAGGAAGAACCCATACCTGTGACCATAATGAATAAGACCCCTACCAAGGAATAGGGAATGTTTATGTGCTGGAGGGACACACGTTCCAAAAGCTCCACTCCTTCAGGACAGGTCATTTAGCCTGCTAAAACCCATGAAATAAGAGGCGCATCAGGAGATAAGTTCACTGAAGAGACCATGGGAGTAAAATGGATAAAATTTGAGTGTTGGGAATCATGGTGACCAGATACGCTTCATCTGAGTCCATGGGACAATGAGCAGAGTTGCAACTGAGAAAATCAGGGGTACACATTTAACGCACCTTTCACAAACTCATATTTGAAGTTAAAGCTGCACAAATGATGGTAGGTTCAAGTCTGCCTATGCGCCAACTAATGTGGTTTACAAAAATATAGAAGGGCTTGGTGATCCATATGTACTTTTATCTCATTTTGAGCGCCTTGTAACAGATACCGCCAATGAGTCAAGGCCCGTGTGGCGTCTGCCAACACCTTATCATAGATAACCAAGGTTGTTTTGTAGGAGAGAAATTACAAAAAATAGATGATCTGATGTTCTAAACCATTGTGCTCTCGAAGCAGGGTGGCCCTAACTGCAACAGATATGGTATCACATGCACTGAATATAGGTTTTAGAGGGGTCTGTTTATTTTAGGATGGGGGTGATAAAAACACCTCTTTAATTGACACAAATGGCTGCTGGCACTTGGTTGTCCAATGAAAGAAAACATTCTTAGCCGTGAGTAGATAAATTGGAGTGGCTAACTGGGTTAGGGCTGGAGAAAGTTTCTTCAAGAAAATTTAAGGCCCAAAAAGCTTCTCAATTGCTTTTAAGTTGTTGGAGTTGGTCATTTGTGGATACCCTCCAACTAGTTGGGGGGAATAGCATACCCATCTTTTTAAGAAAAATTTCCCTAAAAAAAGGAAACTTCTTCCCTTTAAAACTTGCACTTTGAAGGCTTGACGAACAGGCCCGCCTTGTGCAAGGCAGCCATTAACACTTCCAAGACTTTTGCATGCTGTTTGGGAGTTGAGGAGTGAACCAGAATATCATCAGTGTATGTGACCATGCGAGTGAATTGGAGTTCATTCAGCACTTTTGATCATTCTTTGGAATACGGCTGGTGCATTCTTCAACCTGAGGGTCATTACTCGAAATTGGAAAATACCCCTTTGTTTGGATAGTGGTAAGACATTCCTGACCTTCCATCACCAAATTTTATAAAGGCATTAACAAGATCAAGTTTAGAGAACACACATGACTTTACAATCGCTTGACTGATGGTTTGCTCCAGCAGCAAATGGTAGGGATTGTGAACTGTTCTTTTTTATATAGGTGATCATAATCCACACAGGGGCAAAGGGAACTATCAGCCTTCTTGAGAAAAATGATGGGAGAAGAAACTAATAAAGTCACTTTGAACAACCATCCTTTCTTAAGCATATCATCCAACCATGCTGTCGTGAAATTGACCTTGGGCTCTGCTAGTGTGTCAGGGCAACCAGTATGGAGACTAATGGCCCTTTGCTCTTTTGCCTTCATTGGCGTTGGGGCCAGCAGCGCCAGCTAAACCCTTGGTGTGATCACCCGCGCCTATTGGGGATCCCTAACCTATCTACTCCTACTCTAGCTGCTCTAAGCCACTATCAAGTAAAAGTAAGAATGGTGCAAGAGAGATATTATTAGAAGGGAATGAATCAACTATATATACTAATTCCAGGGCTACTGCGCCCAAGTGCTCTTTGGCCAATCATCTGCCAGAAATCCCATCAGCCTCTTGATCCCAAAGCTCTATCAAATAATAAACTGTTCATTCAAACTTCATAGAAATTCCCTCTTCAGAGCTGCTCAAATGATCATCAAATTACTAATATTAGGTCAATCCATCCTCAGCATAAGTTACTGGTTGATTGTATATAAATTCATAAATAAATAGGACTTTGAGAATTCTCAGAATGAGTCGCCGGTGTCCCAAATTAGTTGCAATTTCCTAAAATGATTGATAACGAATATATTGACTTTCCACCAGAAAATCCCACAATCATTTCTTATGGCAGTTGACGCAGGGATAAAATTTTGCTGACTCGAGCTATAATTAGTGAAATCCTTGTTAGATGCTGGTAACTGAATACAGTAGCTTTCCACCGGAATTTCACTCAAACTATAGTTAGCAATTTCATTTGTTAGAGACTGGTAACTTAGTATAGCAGCATTTCACCGGTAATTCCCACAATCATAATTTGATGGTAGCGCTGAACTGGGAATCTGCTGACCCTTAAAACGATTAACATTTTTATATCTTTAAATAGTATTGAACTAGGCGATTAGCTGGCAATAACACCCAACTAACTAAAACCCCTAATTCAGATACTATTGGAAGGATTCATCTGGTTAAAATTCTGACACATGCATTGAGAGCAGCCTCCTCATCTGCTGTATGTGGTTACAAACAGCAATTAGTATTCACTACCTGCACCGTTATTCAAAACCCTAAATAAAATTTAGTATGAGGGGGGAGACAGTCTGCCTTCTCAGAAGCAAAAATACTTTGATATCTCATCAATGCCTCAAGGAAATCTGATGGGAGACCCGCAGGGGAAACAAGGGAAGTGATCAAACTGCAGCCTTGAGTTTAGTAAGAGTATCCACTAAAGGAGATTCCCCCTTCACCTGGTCATTAGAAAATGACAAAATATTAGACTCTGAGTGAATTCTAGCATGCTTTTGACACCACCAACCCACCACCAAAATTACAAGAAACACTAAGTTAAGCATTGTGGAGAACTAATTGCAAAAGCTAAAATGGTGAACAGTGAAAGGTACTGGGCGTCGAACTAGGTATGAGGGCTAGGAGGCTTATGAAGTGAACATCACCGTAGGACCCAAGTTCAGGTCAAGTTCCAACAGGTGGGCTACCTCTACACTCATAAATTACCCACTGCTCTGGTGTCCACCAAGGCCTCAAAGGACACATGGTGAGCTCCAGTAATATCTTCATGGGCATAAAAAATAGACGAAGTTTGGTTTATTGGCAGAATTAGTCAATATACTGATACTAAAGAGATAGCTAGTAAATCAGGGGGAAGGACAGGCTCTTTTTTGGGAGTAAAGTTGGGAAGAGTAAGGGTTTGTAAAACAGTTTTTTAAATATGGGCTTTTACTGACTCATTAATAAATGAATCTTAATAATTCAATCGGGGAGTGGGGGCATTGGCTGACTCTGGGGCCAGTACTAATACTGGTTCAACGCTGAGAACAGAATCCAAGTTACCATTGGGTAAACTGATCATATAGTTACCAACTTAAAGGTGGGAAGCATGGCGAAGTGAGGCATTAATGGAGCTCACAGCCATACATATTTGTTCCACTGTTCCCATAGGGGTGGACCAAACTTCATGGTGAGCAGAGGCGGAATCTAAACCAATCTAAAAATTGCTTGGAGTGTATCATTAGAGAACTCAAGCGAGGATGTCTGCTCACAGGAGGTTTTGATTAAATGGGCCAAGTTAGGGGCTTCGGCCATACAGGAAAGTAATTGGAATAAACTTTAAGAACGCGACACAGGGGGTTCTAAAGCTGCTGATACTACTGCGACAAGTGAGGTAGGATCACCTGCATGAGCAGTGGAACACAAAAAACCTTGCGCCCACTGACAGCTTCGCCTTCTACTGCATCCAAAAGAGAAGCACCTTGCTGGGCGTTGGATAGTAAAATGCATTGTTCAAGGTAACGGCAGATTGCATTTGCACCTCAGCAAGAGCGTTGAGGATTTGATTATTAATGTCATGGGAGGGGACACTTAGATTCCCTTTTTAAGAATAAGTTGAGGGAAGAGTAGCGGTCTACTGGGCCATTTACCATGGATAAATTTCTCCAAAGCATTTTGAACACTGCTTACAAAATCAGAAACTGACTATACAAACAGCAGAAGACAAACTACTGACTGCACGTTCAAATGGTAAAGGGTAACCACTGAAGCGCTCAACTAAAAGAGAAGGACGGATATGGTTGGACTAATGGTTGGTCAATTATGTCATGGAAACGGCATAAGAAGTTTAGACTGCCTGCCAGTTGGGAATTATAAGCACCCAAAAAGCAAACCAGAATGCCATAGGAATTGCCGCTTGAATGACGTTATATGGTGCTGGAAGTTGGGAAATAAAAGCTTTTTGATGTGTGGTAGGCGTAAAAAGGAACTTAGCAAGGATTTATACAGTTACAACTCCAGATCTTGCGGACATGACTTAAGGGATTTGCATTTGTGGGCTAGGTGCTTTGTGATATTCCATGGAAGGAGTTGACATCAAAACAGAGGCAAGGGATTTATCCTTGCATGAATGTGAGATAAATGAGCCCACATGATTCCATTATCCTGGTGGCGGATGGCTTCAACAATGGGATTAAATTTACAGAAATTTCTTACTGTACAGATCCAGTTGACTACAGAGGGGCTATTGTGACCATCAGAACTGGTAATGCCCATCCAATGTAGGGACTTATGGGTCACCATGTAATTGCCATTGGGAGTTTGGCAAGAATAATTTAAAGTAAGATAAATTTTTTTTGGAATTTGCATGGAACTTTATTGTAAAGTGAAAATTTAAAAAATAGACCAACAATTTCCTCAATGCGATGAAATTAATTAAATAGTGTTCAATTTGGGGCAGCTTGTCAAATCACAGGATCAGGTCCCTCAAATTTTTAACCAAACCCGGCGAATTTTTGAGAGATGGGAAAATTATTTTAATCTTAATGACATTGAAGGGATTGGCAGCAGGCTGAGTTGCTGTTGGTTCATCTGCAAATGCCTGATCCAAGGTTTTAATGCATTTTTGGTGGTTAGCGCAACAGGGTCTGAGTCCAATGGGCAACAGTAATTCCCCAGGGCCACCCCACATAGTGGCAGTCCCAAATGGGTTGGAAACGGGTTTGGAAAGACAACCTGCCCGTGCCCAGTCACTGGGGCATTCATTTGGCCAAATGGGTACCATCAAATGCTAACTCAGATTTTAGGAATTGGGGTTTTGAACTATTGGCAACAGTCCCTGATTGAGGTACATGCCTGTTGGGTATTGTCCCCGATAATTTTAAGGGGAGTTAAGAGATGGCAACTGTACTGCTAAATGGCTCAATGACATCAGTGATTTTTGACAAAATTTATTGCTTGTCTCATTCCAACTATGAGCTATGCACCCGTTTGGTTTTTTCCCTGTAGGTTTTGAAGTAATTTATGAACTGATGACTTTTTAATGACCCAATGTCATTGTCAAGTGTTACTGAGGCTTCGCCACTTAATTCCACATTTACTAAATGAGCAAACCTGTTGGGGCTCATTACTGTGGTTGTAAGACAATTTGACTTCGATTTTGAGGGCTTGGCGCTATTAAATTTATAAAGTCTATCCAGCTTGTAATGATGACAGTTACTGATGATTTATGCACAAAACTTCTCAATCATACAAACTATTTTGGTGGAGACAAGTGTGGGGACAGGGGGAGGAATTTTCAGAGGGAGAGCTGTTACCCAGCGCTCATTTACCACATTGGCGAGGTCACCCTGCGTGACGAGAGGTACAGCTTCCCTTTTTGGACCATTTTTGCTAGGAAATGGGAAACTGCCCAGTCCAAGCGGAGGGGTCGCTGCCCAAGACTTATAGTGGCCCACAGAAGTTAAAAAATATGGAGGGAACCTATGTCAGTACTGATTTGACTTTATCAGCCCTTTGCAATAAGATTACAAATATACAACAAATGTTTGAACATGACTAACATCCAGAAAACCCATTTAACAATCATGAATAACAAGATTGATTAAATTCTAGACCTTAGAATATTGAACAACTCCAAAAAGAGATACTGCGGAAAATAGATAATATTGCTTCCAAAAATTAACGCATTCACCAGAATTTGTTCTAAAACTTCTCTACCCCATTAAAAACTTCATGTAAACCTCTAGAGGATCTCAGCTTGATAAACCAAAATTTTATTAAACTATCATGAAGACTAATATGCTTGATATAAAGCCTTTTAACCCCTGAAGACATCACTAATCTTGTTATCTATGTCCTTTCAAGACCTGAACTTTCTTTTTAAGCTTCTTTATAAAGAAATATATCCTTAGTATTATAAACTTATAGTTTTTTTCTATATGATGGAGTTATGAAATTAGTCACCAACAGACAGAAGTTCAAAGTTCACAAGCCTGCTTTGATAGCAGCGCCTGAGAAAATATGATGCCTTACTTTAAGTAATGAACTACATGAGATCAAGAAAAGGCTTCTCTCCTTAATTAAAAGGTATAAACCTGAACTTGCATATTAAAAAAGGTCTTTATGCGCTTCATATTATAAAAAACCTTATTTAGATTTCAGTAAAGTTTATTTTATGAGTTTAAGTTCTATCCTCCGGTAACTGTGTTGCATTGAATAATGCAGTTGCTGCCATAATATCCACTTTCTCTTTTGACAAACATTTTTTTGCAGAACTTTTAAGGAGTATAAAAGCTTTATAGAATAGGGTTCCAACATCAAAGAAGCCATCTTAGAGCTTTTTAAACCAGAGTCGCACCAAATTGCATCTATAGAGGGTTTTTGGCCTCATATTCATGCCATAGGCTAGAAATCATTAGCTAAAATAAACGCGAAACTTGCATCTACTTTGGGTTCTTTGATCACAAGAGGATCAAATTTTATTTAAGGTACACTGACCAGGGGATGGACATTACCAAAAAAGAAGCTACAAAGACTTTTTAAACTGAAAATAGGAGCCAACGCTTAAAACTAGCAGTGAGACACACAAAAAAGAAAATATCCAACCAGGTGGCACAGTGGCGAGCCGCTTACTCCACCATGGTGAAGGGGGAGGGGGATCAGGTAGACCATCAGGTTCAGCATTGAAGAGACAGATCAATGCTGATAACAAGGGTGTTGGGGCATTTACAGGATGAGGGTCAAGTAAAAGCGGATAATCATTGCAACTGACACTGAAAACTTAGCCAAGAGCATAGCCTACATGAGTTTACCAAATTGGTGTTCAGCTTGGATGTGGGAATTGGGGAGAAGGGAAAATTTTGCAATATTGGCTCTGGTGCCACGTGTAGATGGGAAAAATCTGCCAGTTTAGTGACATGTTTACAGCAACGGTGGCAGACTCAGTGAGGCATTTTGATTTTCTCTTTTTCAATAGCAGGAAGATCTGGGGGGGACACAGTGATATGTAGCCCTTCTTTAAATTCAGCAACAGATTTTGCCACGGCTTCACAGAGATGGCAGATTTTGGGTGAGGCCACCAAAGCCTTGGCAAGCTGGCGGTTGCTTTGGTTAGGGGTAGCATTGGGTTTGGGGACATATTGTTTGGGCAGGAGTGGGGCATCAAAGTCTGAATTCAGATAAGGTTCTAAATCAAATGGTGTAGCCGGTGGTAAGACAATTAAACCAGATTTGGTCACTTTATCCAATAGATCCAAGGGATTAAGGTTGACTTGGATTGATTCAGTGATAGGTGGCTGTGGTTGGGTAGGTTTTGGGACGGGAGAAAATTTGGATTAAATATGGGTCCAAACCTGCTCCCAATAGGTTAGCTTAGGTGGAAATTGGCTGGCTTGAGTTTAGGTTGCTAGATTTTGTTGATTCATTAAGCGTACAGCCTGGGGGGTAAAGGCACCCAAAATCCCACTAAAATGCTGTTGGAGTGGCTTCAAGGGTGGAGTTGGCAGTGTTTGCAGGAATTGAATTGTATTGACAAGTTTTTTGTATGGTCCAACTCATGGCAGAGGGGCAAATTATGTGACCGTTGTCAATGTGGGCCCAAAATTAGTGGTCAGGTGCAGATGAAATATAGGCACGCGGTGGGATGTATTGAGCCATGTTCAGCTGGTGGGGGGAAATAGTTGCCATTGCCCAAAATGACACTAGGTGCTCAGCACTACTTGGGACAATGAATTGAAGGATGGGGTCTTTGTTATAAGTGGACAGCCCTGACATCAACTCCTCATACAGTATTTGAAGGGTAAGGTGTGAGGGAAGTTCGTAAAGTTCACCATGAGTGTGGTATTTTTGGGGAGACGTGTTTGGGTGGTGGTAATGGTTGTGTTGAGTAAATTAAGGGCGTTGCTGCTGCAGCAGTCTCGTTTACTTCAGTGAGGAGCCCAATATCAAAATAGTCCTTTTAAAGGCGAAATCTAAAAAACCTACTGGAGCAAAGGTGGTCATTGACAGCTCAATAATCGCTTTTTTGGCATATGGGAAGAGATGTCTGACTAGAAGCGGAGGCAAAAGAGGATAGTGGATTGAGGTAAGGCTAAGTGATGAAGGCAGGTTGGGTGGACTCGTGCATAGTGGAGTGCTAAGCCCCTTGGAGGGACATAGCGGCCAGATGTTTTTGGTGGTCTGGATGATCCAGTTCACACATGTTTGCCTGCCAGGTGGTAAACGCTAGCAAGTGGAGCGCCGCTGCCCCA